>PNEQ01050115.1:0-42558 GCA_003012365.1 Medauroidea extradentata
TCCTACCGGCTATTTATCTTCTGTATTCGTGAGTATTCTGTGGCCTGAGTTTGCCGTCCTACCGGCTATTTATCTTCTGTATTCGTGAGTATTCTGTGGCCTGAGTTTGCCATCCTACCGGATATTTATCTTCTGTATTCCTGAGTATTCTGTGAGCTGAGTTTGCCGTCCTACCGGCTATTTATCTTCTGTATTCGTGAGTATTCTGTGGCCTGAGTTTGCCATCCTACCGGCTATTTATCTTATGTATTCGTGAGTATTCTGTGGCCTGAGTTTGCCGTCCTACCGGCTATTTATCTTCTGTATTCCTGAGTATTCTGTGGCCTGAGTTTGCCATCCTACCGGATATTTATCTTCTGTATTCCTGAGTATTCTGTGAGCTGAGTTTGCCGTCCTACCGGCTATTTATCTTCTGTATTCGTGAGTATTCTGTGGCCTGAGTTTGCCGTCCTAACGTCTATTTATCTTCTGTATTCCTGAGTATTCTGTGGGAGAGGTGTGACCTGACCTCAGGTTAGCGCCCCCGCAGCTGGTTCAAGTGTGCCAACCAGCTGTCCTCTGGGAGGTCGCGTTACGCCATGTAATTGTCCTGACGACCCCGAGATGTAGCCGCAATATACTGGCCGTGCACCTTGCCTCGGTCGATTGTGACCGTAATGTGCTTATGCGCCACACGCCATCACCGTGCCATTCCGCCGTACGACCGCTACGAAATACTGTCGCGGCTTAGATCGTTTCAAATACAGAGTCGG
This sequence comes from Medauroidea extradentata, assembly GCA_003012365.1. Taxonomy (NCBI): domain Eukaryota; kingdom Metazoa; phylum Arthropoda; class Insecta; order Phasmatodea; family Phasmatidae; genus Medauroidea; species Medauroidea extradentata. The sequence continues at coordinate 753 of PNEQ01050115.1, forward strand.
AAATCGCGGAACTGCTTGGCGCCATATTGTGTTCATAAAAGGGTCTGGAAAAAAAATAATTTTGCTCCAGTTATTTTTAGTGCCTTACGTGCACATTTCAGCCACAGATTATTTAGGAATACAGAAGTGAAATGCCCCGTAGGCCAGCCAACTCGGTCACACACTCCAGCAAAATGGCTTCCCTCGCCAGCAACATGGCAGTACCACCTACAGCCAATCAACGTGAGGTAGCTGCTGTGATATAGATGGTTCGGGAGGAAGCGAGCATTCTTAAAAAGGCCCCACCAATGTTCTATTTTCGGCCATTTCGTATCGTTCCGCGCGTAACGGCAAACGATGGGAAATTTCTAACCTCTCTGCACACGTCATTTGATGGTTGCTCGTCTAAGATAAATTGTACAGTCAGTATAAATCATAGAGTTTGTTAAAAGAAAAGTTTTATTAAACTTATATAAAATACAATAATGTCGACTTTTGTTGCTTTTATTTCAATATTGCTGTATTTAAAGAAGGAAATGCACGGAACTATATTGCGTAATTTCGCTGCCAACCATACAAGCAGTAAAGGGACTAGAGTTAATGTTGAATTATATGCAGTAACAGATAGTGATATTTTTCAAAGGTAAAATGCTTAGTGCTCACTTCATCCCGAATGACCTATAATCGGCAGCCAGGCCAATAGGCTTCTGCCATAACATGCAGGAGTCAAAACAGACACGGGGCTGGTATTAACAACCTCGGGCAGCCAATAAGCTGCGAGGTTCGCTCGTATCAAACGTGCCGTCACGTCATTTCACGTCGGTATTACTGTTTAGTCTGTGTTTCAGCTCTTCTTAGTGGACAATAATTGGACGTGTCAAGATGGCGTGGTACATAATTCAAAGCTAAAAGCAATAATCTATAACTGTAAGTTTCTTGAAGCCAATTTGCGAAAGTTAAACAATAGCAATCCTAGACAATAGTTTTAGCCAACGTTTTAAACGAAATTGTTTCCAGTGTTACGAACTTCTGAGGCACAATCTCTGACGCCGGAACCTCGTGAATATAACTGCGGCGCAAGAGATCACGCGTAACGAATTAGTAATTCTGGACAAATATTTACTCATAAAGTTGGCAAATACCATTGCCTAGGATTGTCACTGAGTATTTTATCCATATTGGCTTCGAAGAAAAAAAAGCGCAGAAATAAATTGATGCTTTCAGCACTTATTTACCTACCACGAACTCTTGTGTTAATATTCTGTTTTTGGATATCCAAAAGTGTAATTTAGAAAATACTACATACAATTTTATTTTGTCGACTTTTTCTTATAAAAACGTATTGAAAGTAATAACCTGTTGAATTATGCACTACGCCTTCTTAACACGTCCAATTATTGGTAATACGCCTTCAGTTCGTCTTCCGAAACTTGAATATTCGTACGAACAGTGGTGTTAAGAGTGCGTGGTAGATAAATAAATACTGAAAACATCAGCGTTTGTTTATCTACCACCGCACTATTAAACTCTCATCTTCCGGGGTTCTACTATAAAATCACGAGCGTGTAACATAAATGGGAGCCGATATCGTAAAATCGCTTCGTAACTTTGTTATGGCTGATTTAAACTGCATACTCTGATTTTATCGAGTCAGAAGACTGCAAAATAGTTTCTAATTAGTTAATTAATGAAATTCCCTTTTAATTGATAAATTAGCTATACTCATCATACAGTTTGTCTCAAAAAAATTACATTGCATAGTAAAACCAATTTGCAAAACAGTTACGAAGCGATTTTACGATATCGACTCTCGTATGCATTTAAAAAAAAATAATTCTCTGGAAAGCCGAGAAACTCAGGTCCAAGCCCTTAAAGCAGACCTAATGTGGTATGACTGTGCGAGAGAGCAGCCAATGAACAGCTGCCGTCTAGTTAAGGATCGGTTTCAGTCGCCATATTGAATTTTATTATTTTTCGCTTTTTTTTTTTTTTAATTCTAAGGAGGAAAATGTTAAATATGCGATTATACCTCAAATTCTAGTTTCATTTCGCTACAGTAAAGACCTTGCGATTTAGCCTAGTTGTTAACGTATAGTTACACCACAATGTGTGTGGCAAATTGTTTTGTTTTCACAATTTGCCCGAAAAATTGCGACGTAATTATACAGTACTAGCTCTATTGCCATGTTTACATTGTAGCTCAAGATAAATATAATTTACGGTATAGTCGTCGATTTTAACATTTTTCTTCTCAGAATTCCAAAAAAGCGAAAAATAATTAAATTCAATATGGCGACTGAAGCCGAGCCTTAAGTACACATTCATACTTGGAGTCTAGCCTACAAGGTCAGTGAAACAGGGAATCATTCAGATATCTACTTACTGGTTTTAACGTTGATTGCCCATGGGCAATTTTATAATCATACCAAGTATTTTTTTATTTAATTAATTTATTCTTACTAAATTTTGCTCTTATGAAATTTTTTTCTCTCTCATAGTTTTATGCGTAAGGGCTTGTAAATTTTAAAATTTGCATGTAACACTTTTCAGAAAAACTCTAAAACCTACTGACATACCAACAGAACAAAATTCACAGTAAATAACGATGGTGCAGGTTACAAGTTGTACTATACACAAAAAAAATATTTTTGTACTTAATTAAGATGCTGAAATGTGAAATAAATGCGTATACATACTCGTACGATGCGCAGATCTGGCAACGGCAGGAGCTCTACACACCGCTGCGAGGTCTGGGAAGGCGGTCACCTTAATTGAACTCTGTCTATACCCGCCATAAGGTAAGTTAATACTTTTAAAATTGAATCGTTGAAAAAAAACAGGAGTACTTCCGTTATTACCATACAACTATTAAAGCAAACTGTAAAGTAATACGGTGAGATAAATTAGTAAATTTATTTGTTATTGTTACGCGTCCGCGAGTATGAAATTGTTCGTAATAATTATTTTAAAAGTGAGTTAAACACGTATGTTATACGACAGTTGGAGGATGGTTGGGTTGGCATTGATGTAGAAATAGTTCTTCTGTATATTATGAACAGTGGTTAAAAGTATTGAAAATCGTTTAATGGAATATGTACATCATGTGTTCATTTTCTGGAAATGAAATAAAATGTATATTTACATGTAGCATAGTATTACAATATTGTAGATTGACGTAGTTAACAGCGGCAGATGAACAATGTACGTAGGCTTGCAGTGCAGCCGTCAGGCTGACTATGTTATTGCTGATGTTTGGCGGAAGGATACATAGTTGGTGTGGGTGAACACAGATCCACGCTAGAAACAGGGCTTCCAGAAAGTATCAAGTTACCATACTGTTATGATTTCCCAACCCGACAGCACCTCGGTAACAAAAGAATGAGGCCAGGGAAGTTTTGAAAACACAAAACTGTAAACGACCGGCGGAGCAACGCAACACCGAGCCGCTTGAAATGCCATTACGTCGGGGAAATAATTAGGACTGTTTTGGCATGGGGAAACCGCAATTGCAGAAGGGAAGGCTCCACCCTTAACGTCATAAGGGGCCAATCAAAAGGCTGGAAAAAGGTGACAAGAAGTGGGGGCGCGAAGAGTGGTGGGAGGCTACAGACGAGAGGCCCGAGGAGTCTCTCTGGAGCGGCGACGGGACCAAGAGGTCCTGGATCGCGACCAGCGGGGACCCATCGGCGACGTGGACTTCTGCTACGACCACGGCGTCCGGCACACTGGTGAGCATTAAGCCAAGCCACTTATTAGGGAAGGAGAGCAGTCCTGATCCTTAGCTCCTGTCTCGCCTATCTGTCTATCCTTTCTTCCAATATTACTATATACTGTACCTATGTATTAGTCTTCCTAATAGTATTAAAGAGTGTTTCCTCCTACTTGATCTATTTCTCTTACCCTTACCTTCCTGTCTAATTTTTATTTTCTTGGTTTTCGATCCATAAGCGAGAGGCCATAAAAATTACATTAGAACAGTACGGCGGGTATAGTGTGTAGATACAAGGCCGTGTGACCATATATTACGTGGGCAAATGAGGAGAATGAAGGGGTGTGGTGCAAGTGGTTGGTTGGGGAGAGGGTGGCAACGTAGCCTAGCGTAGATGGAGGGTATTAATGCCTAAAGGAAGGCTCGTACTATAGGTCGTTCGGGATAAAGTGGGCACTAAAAATTTAACCTTTGAAAAATATCACTAGCTGTTACTGCATACCTTATTGCTTGTATGGTTGGCAGCACAATTACGCAATATAGTTCCGTGTATTTTCCTGTTTAAATACAACAGTATGGGAGCAGAATCAACCGAAATCAACACAATTGTCTTTTATGTAATTATTAAACTTTTTAGTGTCAAACTGTATCGATTCATACAGTCTATACACAGTTTATCTTACCCGTGAAAACATCAGGTGACGTGTCCAGAGAGGTTAGATATGTCCCGTCGTTAGCCGTTACACGTGGAAAGATACGAATTGGCTGAAAACAGAACTTAAGCAGGGTTTTTTTTAGTCCTCACTTAATCCCGAACCGCCTATACTTAGAACACCATACCACGTCTTGCTCTGAGCAATCCTTCTTAAATAGGCGAGACACGATAAAGTAAGCTCTTATGAAGCCTTGGTTACTTATTTCCTTTCATATAATTAGTATTTTTTACGTATAAACATAGCAGCCAAAGTATAGCTACCAGTTTGTCGCGAAACATTTTTATAGGGTCTACCATCTTATTTCAGTCTTACCCACACATCGGCAGATCTGCTTCGTGGTAATTGGTAGCGTGTTCTTGTTCAGACAAGTCACACGAGCCTTGGCATTATCGGCAAATCACAGACGTGTGGTGTTGCAGGAACGTTATTGTAATTGGCTCAGTCAAACGATATACGGCTCTTAACACAGACACGCTGCCAATAACCATGAAGCAGAGTTGCAGATGTGCACGTAAGGCACTGAAACAAAGTGGAGCAAAATTATTTTCGCGAAAAAAACAGGGTCCCTAGCACACGTCTGTGATTTGCCAGCAGAACTTCAAGACAAGTGAGAGTGAAAATCTTCTGGTCACTAATCATGAAGCAAAACTGTAAATGAGTACATAAGACATTGAAACCAATAGGCGAGAAAACTTTTTTTTGCTACAAAATCGTGTATATACGCCTATATATTGCAACATACTCTAAAGCTAACATCTGAGTACTGAAAGAAAATTCTGAAGTCATTGGTCCCTGAGAAATTACTTTTTTGTAAACATAAAATTACTAGTGGTGACCACAATTTTTTTTTATTGGAGTCAGCAAAATGATTTTGTGTTGAAGACAAAAGTTATTTTGCAGGGTCAATGTTAACAAAATATTTTGTAGCCACCTGAAATTTTTTTTTTCCCCGCGAGGCCACAATGAAAGATATTTGTTAGAAATAATTTTCAACAAGGCAATCTCCAAAAGTACTTACTTTACCGGAAACAGCGTGTATCATAGGTGTGCCTACAGGGTGGGTTATGCTCCCCTTGGTATAGATTTACCCATTCAGAATTACAATTATGCTAATTTACATTTTTGGCATCAAATTGTCTCTGCTTTAAATAAGTGCAGTCATTCTTTTAACTACAAGTTTTTTTTTTAGATATTATACGTATATAATGTTACAGTATTTAAATTGAATATAGCCATATCACTTTCCTGATAAAAATAATAACTTGGTACATTTAAGCCCCGAATCAATTATTTTTGGGAGAAAATTGTTGCACCAACTTTTTCGATATTATCTTACGTGCCTTCTAGTTGTGCTTCATGGTTATTGGCAGATTATTGTCTGTACAAAGACGTCTCTAATTTGACTACGCCAAACATATCAATGCTATTGCGACGCCACTCGTCTGTGATTTGCAGTTAGTACCCCAAAACGCTGAGAGACAAAGTATCCTATGAATCCCATGGCAGAAAGTTTTTTTTCCCTTCACATTAGTGCAACGACTGAATAAATTATTGATGGAATTCTTAAAAAAAAAAATCAATACTTAGAGAAGTTTTGCAAACGAATACACCATTCGTTCGCAAAAAATATATTAAGTTTATTTTGGTTTATTTTGTTAGCAAAATCGGCTATACTTTAGGTGCCAAAATATGGAAAACTGCGAGGCTTATTGCTACCAAAAAAATTTGCTGCAAATTATGATATATTTGTAACAAAACAATGCAGGGATTCTTTTAAATTATTATGTTTCTTTACATAGGCTTTTCCAAAATCATTGTAAAACAACCGGGCGTGTCCTCATTGACCTTCTAGCAGAGCTCTAGAAGTACACATAAGTAGGAATTATAACAAGTTGGTGAAAAAAAAATTCTATTCACCAAAAAATCAGTGGCTCTCAGTGCGTTTTGGCAAGTTGACAGGTTAGTACAAGTTACTCAATGTTATTGCAAGAAAGATTAGAGCAGTTTTAAATTCAAAAAATAAAATCTTGCTTTGAGTTGAAGGAATGTTTTGCTAGGATAGTAAGCTTTGGTAGTAATTGTTACATAGCGCTGAAATCTCTCGTGCACTGTTAGAAAAAATTTCCGTGAAATTACGGAAAAGTACTGCCAAAAAAATTATCCAGAAATCTTCGTAAAGTAACGGACACTCCGTTTTTCTTGATAACGGAACCCTCCGTAAAATAACGGACAATCCGTTTTCTGCAAAAAAAATTTAAATTTCTGTTATCTAATAGCACTCCATTTTCTAGAATTACTACATTTTCTTATTAGCTATGTGTTATCGAGACTCTGACGCACTATTAAGTAACCCGAAAAATGTTTCGAAGTTGCTGGGATTCGAACCCACGACCTAACAATTGCCTGGCAGAAACTCTAACAATTGAACCACAGTAACAAGTTATGAATAAATGAGTTCCATGCAGTGGTAAGATATCAACTTTATGAGACAACTTTCGTATTTGACATCCAGGATTCATAGTGATTATTAATACCACTTTTTTTTTAGAAACACAGTAAAATACGCTTTAAAATTGTTGTAACATATGTTCATGAATTTATGGAAAGTTACTGTCAAACATCCGTAAACTGGCAATACGGACAAATTTCCGTAAACATAATATTACGGAAGCCACTTCCGTAAAATTACAGTACTTTTCTATAAATATTTACGTGAATTTACGGAAATTTTTAACAGTGTGCCTGCGCAGAATACTAAGGACCTCTTCTTCATAAACAGTGATTTGTATGTTATTAACTCTCAGCGTCTTAGGGCTCTACAAGCAAATAACAGTCTCTTGATGTCGCAGTAACATATTGTTAGAGACAGGAAAAATTCCTGAGTTCACTGACATGTAGGCTAGCGTACATGAACATGTGTGTATTCAAGCAGACATTATCTGCTCACTGGCTGCTCGATGACGCTGTGGTATGGGCCTGCATTTAGTTGCTCCTGTACTATTGGCTAAGCCACTTCCAGGAAGTATTAAATAAGTCACGGGCCAATTGCGAAAGTGGGATGGCACTTATTGTGTACGGATGTATTGGTTTATGAGTATACGCATTGCTAATGTTTATTTGAGCAAACTTGTGATAAATAACGAAGTACAAAAACAGAAAAAAGCATTCCCAGATAAATCAGTTAATATTTTTAAATTTAACAGCAAGAATTCCAATTATATAAACACGCTGACGCAAAAGACGGACATAAAGAAAACCAGATTCCCAATATGGAAAAATATGGAACTAGATAAAAAATAATAGTGGACAACGCACTGACAAATAAGATAACACGACACACGTACATCCAAAGAAAATTAAATTCTGTCTTTAGAATTCATTCTGTTAAATATTAAAAATCACCGACCTAATTTCTCCGGGATTGCTGTCTTCTGTTTTTTTTTTTTCTATTTTTGTACTTGGTCATTCAACACGAGTTTGTTCAACAAAACATTAGCCTAGGTCCATGAACATTTCGCGAAAATAATTTTGTTATTTTTTATTTTTATTTTTTTTTCAGTGCCTTACGAGCACGTCTGCATATCTGCTTCATTGTCAGTGATTGGATATCGTTTTAACTCTCAAATGTCTTCAGGTTTTACTCGCAAGTCGGAGGCGTGAGGTGTTGCGGTAACCTTACTGTGATTGGCACAGTCAAATAGGAGACGTCACTTCACACAGCCAATAACAATGAAGAAGTGCTGCAGATGTGTATGTGAGGCACTGAAATAAACCGGGGCAAATTTCTTTTCGTGAAAAAAAAAATAGGTCTAGCAATTTGCGTATGTCCACAGACCAGTACATTACACTCTAAATCTGAATTAGTAAATATACACTGATTCACGGTGATGGATTGAGCAGTTTCAACAGTTTGTGTCAGTGAAAGTAGTCACTGCTTAATTTGTGAATATTAACTGGTTTTTTTCAAGAGTGCCAACATCTCACAAGTGAATAAGTGAATATTCGCAGGTTTTTCCAGTTGTTTTAAAAGAACAGTTTTCACTTATTGAATCAGTGAAAAATTATTGGAATATCTGTGGACACTCTTTATCGGAATCAGTGAATAGTCACCGATTTTACAGTGGTTTCTCACTGATTCAGTTTGTTGAAACTGCTCCATCCATCTGCGTGAATATGTGAATATTCACTATTTTAGATTTAGAGTGTATTATTGTAAACTTCCATTGCAACAAACATTTAAAATTATTAACTTTTCTCTGACTGGCACAGCTAAACGAGTTACGCCTCTGCACAGAGACACAATGCAAATATCAATGAAGGACAATTGCACATGTGCACATAAAGCAATGAAACAAATAGGATTCAAAATTCTTTAAAGCAAACATGAGTGGCTCTTGGTACATGACCTGTAGTACGTGCCTGTAGTTAGGCTCTATTATGAAGGAGTGTGAGGGTATGATAGGCCAGGATGAGGGTCCTTCATCTCCTCGGCTCCTGTGGGGGATGCTGTCAGGGTATTTAGGGAGCAGTGTTGAAGGGGGTGGAAGGAGGACACGGTCTGCATAATGCAGCGGCCTTGTAGCCCGGGGAAAGGACAAAGCCGTCAGCCCCGGCCCGTCGCCGGCGATTAGCTCACCCTTCCGCCCGATGAAGGACTGAGATCCGTGGCGTGTTATCGTGTATAGCTGGTTCATAATAAAGTGAGCACTATTGAGGACCGGGGGCCGCGGTGGCAGAATGGTCAGACCACTCGCCTCCTACCAAGGTTGTCCGGGTTCAATTCCCGGCGGGGTCGGTTCTCGGATTTTCGCATGGGGGAATCGTGCCGAACGATGCCGCTGGTTGGCGGGTTTTCTCGGGGATCTCCCGCCCTTTCATTCCGGTGCCGCTCCATACTCATCTCAGCGCTAAAGACCTCGATTGTGAGCGATGACATAACCGTCTTTAGTACAACACTGCCAGGTAGGGTCATTTTAACACTTCTTTTGTCTCGCCAACGGCAGTGGCTTCCCCTGATTCCCCGGCATGCAGGGCAGATTAACGAATCAGGTACAGCCATTGCCTTTGGAGAGCTAAAAAAAAGTGTTAAAATTACCCTTGTGTGCAGGGTTGCCAGATCTAAGACCGCAGCTATCTACTAATGATGGCTATGGCGTTGACCAAAATCTCTCACTCACTCTCACTGTTGAAGACCTTATATGTTAACTTTGAGTGTGATATAAACTATACTCTTTATTTTGTAGTTAGTTGCTTTCATTTATATTACAAAGTGGCAGAAAACTATCAATAATCTTATCCCGAATAGCCTATAATGAAGCTCCTTCCTAGCTTACTGTAGTTGGTTACGGAAGGTCCTCTGCTTTAGGGAGACCTGCATATCATCATCCTAGTTTCGTCCTCAACGTGGCCATTATATATATATACATATATATATGTATATATATATATATATATATATATATATATATATATATATACACACATACATATAGACACACACACAAGTAATTTCTGGTCAATTACTAAATGATATAGGGAGTAAAATTTTCAAAATAGTAAAACATTTTTGATTACATAATTATTGTAGGATTAGTTGTCAATGCCACAATTTTGACGTTTTTATGTAGCCATTTTTAGATAAACTGAAACACTTACAGATATGTAACTTTGTAGGCAAACGGCTCTTCGAAAATATGTCTGAAATTTCTCTATTAAAATTCCTGTTGTGTTTTTTCGTAAGAGTCTTGATTCGTTTAAATTGCGGCGAAATATTATTTAAATGCGTTAAATTATTATAAACGGAGTCTTTCAAATTACATTTCTATCTTTGTAAAGTAGTGTTTCTGTTCGGCAAGTCTTTTAGGAAAAACTGACTATGACAGATTTTATTTAATAGAAATTGAACAAAAATCTGTTTACTTTGTGAAAATTGTACACTTTTTGGCATTTACTTGTTAGTGTCAATTCCACAAAATATATAACAATAAGCTGTGTTATATGTGTTCATATATGTGATAACTTAGGTCGATGTATTAATTCTGCACGGTGATATCTTACAAAATAGTTGAAAATATGATTCGTCTGTTAAGTGATTATGGTGTGATGAGTAATATCACGAAAATCGACTATAAAATATAAAATTTCTTAAACTGTAACATGCAATTCCACTTTACATTAAGCAACGAATGCTGAAAAAACTATGAAAGAATAAGTAGTTTTAATTTAATTTGAAGAAATAATTTTCAGGATAACATTATCGGCAAATTTTAAAAGTCGTTATTTTCTACTTACCTTTCCATAAGCTAAAACCAGGAAAAATCGACACATTACGTCTTGACTCACAGACTCGCCCACTGACAGTGAAAGCGAGAGAGATTAGAGAGAGTATGGAGAGAGACGAGAGTGGGAAGAGTGATGGGGAGCGAGTAGAATGAGTAAAGAGATAGTAGAGTGAATGGAGAGATAGAGAAAGAAGAGGAGAAGAGTGGGGAGAGTAGAAAGATAATAGAGTTAGTAAAGAGATAGTAGAGTTATTAGAGAGATAGTAGAGAGAGAAGAGGAGAAGAGTGGAGAGAGTAGAGATATAGTAGAGTGAGTAGAGAGATAGAGTGAATAGAGAGATAGTAGAGAGAGAGAGAGTAGAGAGAGAGAGTAGAGGAGAGTGGAGAGAGTAAAGAGTAGAAAGACAAATAGAAGGAAGAGTAGAGAGATGAGAAAGAATGAGATAGAAGGGAGCGTAAAGAGAGAAGGTAACGAGTTTTGGTGAGAGAGAGAGAGTGGAGACAAGAGGAGAGCGAGTAAAATGAATTGAGAGAGTAGAAAGAGAGAGAGAGAGACAGAAGGGAGAGTAGAGAGAGGGTAACGAGTTTTGGAGAGAGAGAGTGGAGACAAAAGGAGAGAGAGTAGGAAGATTGGGGAAAGTAGAAAGAAAGAGACAGAAGGGAGAGTAGAGAGAGGGTAATGAGTTTTGGAAAGAGTGGAGACAAGAGGAGAGAGAGTAGGAAGAATGGAGAGACTACAAAAAGAGACAGAAGGGAGAGTAGAGAAAGGGTAACGAGTTTTGGAGAGAGTGGAGACAAGAGGAGATAGAGTAGGAAGATTGGAGAGAGTAGCAAGAGAGAGATAGAAGGGAGGATAAAGAGTGAAGGTAACGAGTTTTGGCGAGAGAGTGGAGACAAGAAAAGAGAGAGTAGAAAGAGAGTCGGAAGGGAGAGTAGAGAGATGGTAACGAGTTAAGGGAGAGTAGAGTGAGGGTAACGAGTTTTGGAGAGAGTGGAGATAAGAGGAGAGAGATTAGGAAGAGTGGTGAGAGTAGAGAGACGAATTAGAGCGAGTGGAAAGAGAGTAGAGAGGAAGAAACTAGAGCATGATGAGAGTAGAGTAAAGATACAGTAGGGAAAATAGAGAATAGAGAGAGGTTAGGAAGTGTAGAGAGAGAAAACAGTAGGGGATGAGGGCAACTCTAAGATTACTTCCGCATACTGTAATCTCTCCTCAGAGTACAAGTACGTGATGTGAGCGACACGGCGCTGGACGTCCAGGAGGAGAGATTCTCGTCCCAACGCTGGACGGCTCGGCACGTCAGTGGGGAAATATCTGTGGAAGGTGCTGGGACTATGTGCCGCCCGGGTGATGGTAGGCAGGCCAGTTTGTTGCCGGGGATGTGGGGGAGTTGCCGTTGATAAAAGAGAAGAGGAAGGAGGGTAGTCTCCCCGTGGATGTACGTGGTCGGGTTGTCGGGAGATCAGACGGCTCCCAAAGGACTGGTGGGGAGGTGAAAGGCTGTACCACTTGGAAGCTGATCCTTCGACCACATGCGGTCTGCGCTAAAAGAATCCTTTGCTGAGTTGCAGACTTATTCTTGTAAAATATGTCGAGGCAACTACCGCTTGTGTTTTCCGATAGGATGTAATGTAAGTGGGCTTCACATCTCGTCGACAGCGAGCTCATTAGAGACGTTGACACAACTTGGTACAATGACAGGAGCTGGGAGAGGAGTCTGCCATGGCCTTTGTAAAGGAACAATCCCATCATTACTCGCCTGGAGCGATTTCGGGAAACCATGGAAAACCGAAATCAAGATGGCTGGAGCCGGGGATTGAACCCGGGTCCTCCCGAATGCGAGGTCCACGTGTGATCGTTACACCACCTCGCTCGGTATTTCTGGTAGAAGTTGTTGGGTAGTATGGCTAAACTTTTGGTCAACAGCGTGTCCTTAGAGAACTTATTTTGAGATTTTTATGGTATCCGGTGTGTTTCCGTAGTCTCCGAGAGGTTTTGATAGCCTCCGACAAGTTTTGATGTAGGCTCCGACATTTTTTATAGTCTTAGGCATGTTTTGATAGTTTCCGACATGTTTTGATAGCCTACGGCAGGATGTGATACCCTCCGACATGTTTTGATGTCTTCCGACAGGTTTTGATAGCCCCCGACAGGATTCGACATATTTAGACAGGTTTCTATAGATTTTTTAAAATCGATTTTGACAGATTTCGTCAGGCTATAACAAGTTTAAACAGATTTTTACTGGTCTTGATAAGTCTTAAAATTTAGGATAGAAATGACTGACCACAGATAACCATAATGCGGACTGAAAAGAAGCTGGTCTGGTGCGTTTACGGCCTGTGTAAAGGGCCATTTCCGCGCTCTACGTGAGATATTCCCGCGGTAAGGAAATTGCGTTGTCTTCATTTCGGCGAAGAACAAAGAGGACAAAGTCTTCTACGAGGTAGCTCTCTCAATGACTTGCTCCTCTTGAAACACCTTACCTTCGCCCGATATGAATCACTTCATCTTTCTCCTTATCGGGCTTCTCTTTCCTCCTGTTGCCCGTCTTTTACGACCGGACGTTATGAATACTGGGGGGAGATTACCGAGAATTTATTGGACGAATCGCTATTCCTTCTACGGCACCCATGGGACGTCGGTAAGGGTGGTTATTCATGTCGGCATACCGCATTTTGGTTCCTTGGAAGTACTTAGTAGCAAGACCTGCTGTACTTCCACAAGCAAAAGCTAGTAAACTAACCACATACATTTATTCAACGCCTACAAGAACGAATGGGATTTAATCATTTTTAATAGTGTATCGTGTGTCTGAGGCAAAACTCAATCCACTTCTCCGTCATTTCACATTTTAGAAAAGTTTTGGTCATGTTTTTAGTTGGAAGCCTTGTCGTCTACAAATTTGTTAGTGTTACAAACGCCAGTTTTTCTAGCATTTAGTTGGAAATAAGAAATAACAACATTATTTAAATACATTTAGAAATATTACCACACATAAACAGATGTTAACAATGTCATCTCAGTTTTTTCAATAATTATGTACAGTTTAAAACTTTAGTTTGGACAATAATTTTCAAATAATAATGCTATTGTTGCGAGTCGCGACTATCTGGCTGAGCGGTGTAATACGATATGGAGGCGGCAGAGCCAAGACACCCCCCTTCCTACCCACTCCATGGCGCCATGACTATCTGGAAGAGCGGCGAAAGAAGATACAGTGACGGCAGAGCTAAAAGACCTTGTAGATAGTATTACCTTGAGTGATACAACGATAACCACCTGCACACCGCGATAATCGGAGAGCAGTGTAAGCTGATATAGCAACGGCAATAACAAAGAGGTTCGGCGTATATTGTGCCGCCCATGTGTGGTGGCGGCCACCTGCACGCAATATCGGGTAACAGAAGGAGATGCCGTGGTCTAGAGTATTCCTGTTCATGCTCTATCTTGCGGGATGGTGCGTGACCTTGACGTGACTCCTTTCCAGGAGGTCTGAGATAAAACACTTGCGAGAGAATTCGAGACTTTGGAGTGGGTTTATAAGGGGGAGCTGCGGCAGTGGAGAGAGAGAGAGTTTTTGGCTGGCAGGTGCGTGGTGCGAGTTAAAGAGATCGTGACGAGTGGCGAGAAGTATTTGGTTGCGACAAGTGTTCGAGGCGAGTTGGATCGCGGAAAGTAGTGGGATGAAGATGTTTCTGGGCCACAAAAGGTTCATCAGTGCTTGTTAACTGGGCCCACCATTGTGAGTGAATAGAAAGACTTTCCACGTACAGAGAACTTATGTAGATTTATTATTTAGATTTTTATAATCTGTATATAGATTTATTATTTAGATTTTATAACCTGTATGTAAATAGTAGTTATTTGTTTTGTTTCACATATATTGTGATTAATCATTATTGACATAGTTTTTTGTGTGTGTGTATATATATTAATAAAGATGACCGAGTTTATATATATATATTATATATATATATATAGTTTTAAATAAACTCGGTTATCTTTATTAATTTTCTTTCTTTAATCAACGACTCCTATCCCCAAACATACCTAGCCCCAAATTGTAGCACTATATTACTTTATTTTATGTGGACACGCAAACTCTATTTATGCACACTGTTTACAGGATTTGTTCCGAATTACTTGGATCAGAAAATTTTGTATGTGTGTATTGGCCTTTTAGAGACTCGACTGTCCTAGTTATTTTCAAGCATTGGCTGTCATCAACTGGCTACCTACGTGAGTAGTAAGTTTTACACAATTCCTTGTAGCATGTGATTCGGTGTTTATTACCTTGCAGATTTGTATAATTTCTTCCGAATATTTCTTGGGATCTCGAATAACTTATTAAACACGTACTGGTATAATAAAGTCTATCTCGTTGAATATTTGATATTCTAATTTGATCGCTCCCTGTCAATTATCATGCAAAACTATATATTTTGCCGGATTTACTTCGTCCTGAATCTCAATATCGCAGTAAAACACTTTACTTACAAAAAATTTTTCTTTGAGGATATTTAATTTGAGATAGATAAATCTGGCCTTACAGCAACGAAACCCTTGAAAAACGTATGTTTGGTATGACTAAACGTTTTCTGTAAAAAGTTTTCTTTTGAACTAATATCAGATTATTTGTAACAATTATTTCAACATACATAAAGATTTCTTTTAATGTGTCTTAATAGTAGCACAATTTTTGTTCCTATAATTGTATTATTTAAAAAAATATTATTTGGAACAAAATTACTTTGCAATGGATCACTTTTAAAACAATATTTTTTTTGTAGCAGCAAGCATTTTGTTATTGTAAAGAAAGGGTTTTTAGAGTGTGTGCACGTTAGTTTTAAGACTGTTCAAATGAAGAGTTGATATCTGCTTGAGTATTCTAACATCTGACATACAACAAATAGAAAATAATACTGGACAGCGAGTAGGTATTTTCTTACAACTGATTCCGTCTATATTAGAGGCTGTATGTGCTGACAGTCAGTCACGTAGCCAGGATTCCTAAAAAAAAATGGAGAAATAAAAAGTTTGTTGACCTGAGAATCATATAATGGACACCGAACACCCCATTAAATTTGGGGGGGAGTGAGGTCCGAAGGTCCTCCACCGGGAAATTTTTATTTCAAGGTGCAACATTATGATATTTCAGCACTATTCGTAACGATGCATTAAATATAATACTGTTTTTATAATGTTCTGCAAAACTAATCACGAAAGTCAAGGGGGTGAGATTACAACCCCGGTCCCTCCTCCCTTTCTACTTCGCTACACTCTGCTAACAGTGTGCTATTTAACCATTTCAGTCAGTGTGTACGAACTCGTTGAAGTGTTTCACGAGGATTTAACTTATGGCCTGTCCTGTACACAGACAATTGTCAGTACAATATCTAGAGGTGTTTGTATTTCGTGGATTCGTCTGCAAGTAGTTTACACTTCTCAGTTCATATCTGGCCACAGTCGATTATCCATCGACTTCTAACCGTTCAAGCAGGTAGCACGTGATAGCCTTACGGATTATTTCCGTATTTATTACTTGCTTGCTGTTGTCAAATGTCGTGCCACACTATATTTAAGAATACAGAAGTCAAATGGCTGGTACAACTGCAAACTCAAGACACACACGCCAGCAAAAGGGCCTCGTTGGCCAGCGACATGGTGGAAACGCCGAAACGAAATTGGGTGAAATTAGTGACGTGTTGACCAATATCTCTTTTCATAAAGTTTACCATAAGCCACTTAGCTAATGGCATAAATAACGTGGGAAGAGGGGGTTAGATTCTAGTAACTGTTCCTAGGTTAGCCTACCTTAACAATTGTTGTTTCATTTAATTGTAAAATAAAATAAACTTATGAAGATGAATTGAGAATGAACAGTCAGTAAAACTGTTCAGCATACTGTAGGTCAAGACCAGTCGAAACTCTCATTTAAATCAAACGTTTTGAACTCGTGCACGTAATACCCTGCAGATTGCTTTATGCTGCCTACCCGACCTACTCCTACCAATGCCAAAAATCGCCACTGGCACACTGGTATTATTTTAACATTGCGTAAATTTAACTACGAGAGACAAGTTCATGTCAGAGCTGCTAGGAGCACTGCTGGTATGACTATATACAGTATTGTTGAAACAACACTACATTACTAGTGGCGCTTTCAGTCACAAATATTTATTTTCAGTATTTGGTTTTACAGATCGAAATGCAGTTAGAAAATTCTTGTTACTTACTTAGGGCCTAACTGCAAATCTATCTATAACTACAGTAATTGAAATATAGATTTACGGTTTCTAAAATTCTATAAATATGTAATCTATTCTGTAGTTAACGTTCCATGAATTTAGTCAGAAGAAAAGTTAGGACACAAAATTCAAAAATTCAAGATGGTGACTATCAACCACTCTTAAGAGGGCGTGGTACATAATTCAACGCTAAAATCAATAATCTATAATTGTAGGATTCTTGAAGCCAATTTGCGAAAATTAATCAGTAGCAATCCTAGACAATAGTTACAGCCAACGTTTTAAACAAAATTGTTTCCAGTGTTACGAACTTCAGAGGCACAATCTCTGACGCCGGAACCTCGTGCATTGAACTGCGGCGCAAGAGATCACGCGTAACGAATTAGTAATCCTGGATAAATATTTACTCATAAAGTTGGCCAATAACATTATCTAGGATTGCCATTGAGTATTTTATCCATATTGGCTTCGGAATATGCGTAGAAACCAATTGATGTTTTCAGCGTTTATTTATCTACCACGCACTCTTAAAGGTCTGTAAAACTTTCTCACCCACAAGGAAACAAGAGCCGATATATTATTTTCTTTGTAGTATATATAAATTTGTATGGTCCGTGCGTAGTATCGGGATTAAATTTCTTTGCATGCTGACGTCACCGTCTCCTGGAATCTAGCGGGCTTTGGTGACGAGATGGGTGGCGGATTTGCGCCCGCTATGGAAGCCGCGTCTTTGGAGACTTGCCCGCAAATCCACAGTAATTGGCAACCACGGGTCGGGGCTTATGGCATTCCCCTTGGACTACGCGGTCTCAGAATGCCTCGCAGCTCAGACAGACATCTTCTACTAGACCCAGTTCACAAGGTTGGCGGCACTGATTGGAACAGCGTGGTGGTAGGGACCCCTGTTTTCCGCGAATAGAATACAACCCCAGTTTGTTTCAGTGCCTTACGTGCACATCTGCAGTTGTGCTTCATGGTCATTGGCAGCGTGTCTATGTGAAGAGCCGTATCTCATTTGACTGAGCAAATTACAATATCGTCCCTGCAGCACCACACACATATATAATTTGCCGGTAGAATCTCTAGGCTCGTAAGAGTTAAGCGCGTGAGAGGCTCAAAAGTGACGGAGACATTAGGTCGACCTTGAAGTGCTCATCAAATGCCGCGTCGCCTCAACGAGCCAAGCACTGAACTAGCGTGCAAGCTTCCCGCCGAACTGTTTTTACTATGGGACATTAAGCGGTGACAATATAATATTATTGGTGGAAAGTCTGCAATAAGTTCAGTGCAGGTCGCAATCTGAATTTCACATACATCCGGTTAGTACATTTTGAAGTATGGAAGTCTGAAAAGGCGGTTTTTCAGCCATGTTGAAGGGCTTAGAAACAGTCTTTTTAATGAACGTGGCATCTTAACAATGAGGTTCCGACCTTGTCTGAAGTTTTTTTTCGTACGTTGGCACAATAGGCGCACGTAGAATATTTTCGTAGAAAAAAATCCTGTTTACGAACACACTGGAACGTATTTAAAGCGTGAGGTAGGCGGCCGCCTTAAAATACCCAACCACCGACCACGAAGCAGAACTGCAGATGTGCACGTAAGCCACCGAAACAAAGTGGGGAAAAATTCTTTTCGCGAAAAACAGGGGTCTCTACGTGGTGGTAATACCAGAAAAATATGTAGTGGCGGTAATGTTTGATATGAGCGTTATTGGTAGAGACGGAAATAATTCTGGTTCACTGACGCGTAGGCTAGCCTCGGCTAGCCTCCAAGAATATATGTGTAATGAAGCAAACAACAGCTGTTTATTAGTTGCTCGCTGACACAGTAGTATGGGGCACGTTCAGGTATAGTTATATTATTAGCTCAGAGACTTCCTGTGGATGTCAAATAAGTCAAGGACACGGTCGTAGAAGAACAGGTCTGGACACTCGCCTGTCTACCAATGTATTTTGCTTGACCCCCTTGTTGTTTGGCTGTAGTTCGTCAAGTTACCGAGAATGTCGTACGTTTTGGCGCTGTAATCCGGGCGGTTGGACTCAAACTCCGCCCACTTTTTTCCATCGTTAACATTTTAAAGTAAACAAAGATTTCTGGAGCCATGATTTAAAATTGTGACCAAAGGATGTATTTCATAAATTGATAACAAATACGTTTTGATAAATTGTTTGTCTTAGTGGAAAGGAAGTGGGCGGAGTGTGATTCCGACCGCCCTCTGAAGCGCCAATAAAACACAATATTATCGGTAACTTGGTGAACTGCAGCCAATCAACAAGGGGTTCAAGTTTCCAGGCGAGTGTCCAGACCTGTTCTTCTACGAAGACCTGTTCTACGACCGTGGCTGAGAGACTTCCAGCGAATGTCAAATAAGTCAAGGGCCAATTGCGAAAGTGACACGAACTTATAGTTGCTGGGGTAAATATCAAGACTCACTACTCATCGTGTACCGGCCAAACTACTGATTTTAGACACGTAGTTTATTGATGAAAAATGTTTCTAGTGACGTTCTAAGTAGCCTACGTATTTTTTGTTCCGTTAGTTTTATTTTTTTTTTTTTTGGTTAGTTTAGGTTAGGTTGTTAGGTTAGTTTAGGTTAGGTTAATTAAGGTTAGGTAACCTAACCTGAGCTAACCTAACATTAGGTTAGGTAAAGTTAGGTTACTAAACTTAACCTAAATTAACCTAACCTATTCTAACTTGAACTAATCTAATATAACTTAAACTAACCTAATAACCTTCCTAAACTGTCCTAAAAAAAACCTAACGTAACAAAATTTATTTTTACGTAGGCCTACTTGGAACGTCACTAGAAACATTTTTCCCCAGTGAACTAATTGTCTAAAATCAATAGTTTGGCCGGTACACGATGAGCAGTGATTCTTGATATTTATACCGTAGCTGGAGTTCTAGCGTGTGCGTAAAATAAAACGCTAATTTTTCGAGTCCCTAGTTATTGGTCGGTTATTGTCCGCACTAGTCTTAATAGTTGGTGGACCTGGCGCATGAGACGTGCTGTAGCGTGGTTTGGAAAGTTTTTTTTTTTTTATATAACTATTTAAAATGCTTCCGATGAGTTTATCCACGAAAAGAAGACACTTTAAACTGCGTCCCTATAATTTTATAAACGCCGTCCGCTAGTTAAAAACATGATTTCCAAGCTCCTCAAAAGTTACTTTTTCACGTTGCTGTAGTTGAGAAAATATGAACCGTAATCGGGAAACCAAATCATAGAAACCTGCATTGGACTTTACCTCATACTTTCCATAAATGAAATAACAGGGTCATCGCTTGAAGTGACATTGAAAAACACTCTCTACGAAAACACAGCACGCTAGTTTAGTCCTCCGCACCTAGAGGCGATGATGTGTTTGACGGACGTGTTATATTCGACTTATCGCCTTCCCCGTTTCCGTCCCTCGAACGTACAAAAAAGCTAGCGTCTACTCACTTAAGACTCGACCTCAGTCGCAACTTTTGATTACATTAGTTTTCGCTATTATGAAAATCTGAGAAGATAAATCTGACATTTGCTATCATAACGTAAAATATGTTAATTTTGAGCTACAATACAGGACTGCTGCAGTTGAAGTCTTAACATATATTCAGGGCGCAATCAGTACAGCAAATTAAAATAATTTTTTATGTATATAAAAATTGCTGGATATATTGCGGCTTACATAGTTGTTAACAGTTCAACTGCAATATTTGTTCTGTAGCTGATAGTAAATATAATTCAATCTATAACAAAACATTTTCACACTTTCCTTCTCAGAATATAAAAAAAAAAAAAAAACGAAAAATAAAATAATCAAGAATGTCTGCTAACACCGAACCTCTAGTGACAGTGTAAGATAATTGCCTTGTATTTTCAGTTTTTGAGGTATAACATTCATTTAAGTAGTATTACCAAATTTTTCTCTTTTACAAGACATAAGTTATTATATACTCTTGATGAACAACTTGACATAAATAGTAATGGAATCTTCATTAATTTGCTACGCAGAATCATTGCAAGGGTTTTTAAGAACGTTTACAAGTTCCTATAAGATGAACGTATAATCCTGTTATTATCTCCTAAATTCATCACAAATATCTTACAGTGCCTCAACCTTGCCGCATTTAGAGACAATATTTTAAAACAGAAGTTATTGCAGAAAATCGATAAATAAAATTTAGCATCTATCTATCCTCTTAAGGTTGCCGCCTGCCACCGCAGCAGATGCTCACAAGTGACGTAGCTGTAAGGCCGACCTTGCAGCGCGCATCAAATGCCGCGTCGCCTCAACGAGTCAAGCGTTGAACTAGCATGCAAGGTTCCCGCCTAACTGGTTTTTACTATGTGATATTAAGCATGGCCATACAATTGTATTGGTGGAAAGTCTGTAGCAAATTCTGCTGTTCCATTGAGTTGCAGCTAGTGGATAAACAGTCGGGGCTTGAGTATGCATAGTACAATGGATTCTAGCCTGCGGGTGATTGAATTCGCGAAATATTCCAGTCCTTAGTCATTTCTTGTCACTGCACGCCTTGGAACGCGGCCACGACACGCCACTGGCCGAGATTCACAAGAGGTCGGCCTCACAGCAAGGGAACTAAAGAGAAAGAATTGTCCGTCGAGAGAAAGAATGGCCCGGAGCTTTCTGTTTCACAAGGCCTGCCGTCGAGCTGACGGCAACTTACTGCGCTGCGGCGGGCGGTCGCGCGCTGAAAAATGTATGAGATGCTATGGAGTTCACGGTAGGCGGGGGGCTTACGGGGGCGACGCCCGAGGAGGTAAGATCTCCCTCGGCCATGGAGCTGGGGCAAAGAAATATCTTCGTGGCCGGCCAACTTTCCAAGCTCCGCCTTCTTCCTCAAGCACCAGAATGGGCAACTCCAACTGCGACTCCACTGCGGAATTTCTAATATTTAGAATGAGTGAAGGTTGACATGAGGTGAGTATTGAGCAGCGCCGGAATGAAGGGGTGGGGGAAACGGTAGATTCCCGAGAAAACCCGCCGACCAGAGGCATGCGAAAATCCGTGGACTGACCCCGCCGTGATTCGAACCCGGATCGCCTTGGTGGGAGGTCACCGTGGCCCCTCTGTAGTGCTTCTACATACTAGACCTGACTTTTAGACTAACTTCCAAGAATATACGTGTACTCAAGCTGACAGCAGAAGTCCATTGGCTTCTCGAATATAAATTCATGCCACATAATTGTATCTACATTTAGATGCATCTTTATTATTGGCTGAGCGCTTTCCAGGAAGTGACAAGTAAGCCAAGAATAGGGACCCCTGTTTTTCGCGAAAAGAATTTTGCCCCACTTTGTTTCAGCGTCTTACGTACACATCTGCAATTCTGCTTCATGGTTATTGGCAGCGTGTCTATGTGAAGAGCCGTATCTCATTTGACTGAGCCAATTACAAACGTCTGTGATTTGCCGGTATAATTCCAAGGCTCGTGAGAGTTAAAATATCCAATCACTGACCACGAAGCAGAACTGCAGATGTGCACGTAAGGCACCGAAACAAGGTGAGGCAAAATTCTTTTCGCGAAAATCAGGGTTCCCTAGCCAAGAACCAATTGAGGACTTAGCGCTCAAAAGGGGCTAAGTAACATTTTTGACAAAAATGAGGTAGGTACGTAGAGAGGTGCCAAAACATTAGGTCGAAGTCCTACCTAAAGTGCTGCCTCCTAGTGATATTCATGCGCGTCATACATCAGCACAATTAGATGGTTGGAGTAACATCAGCATACTCTAGTTCATTGAAAAATATATATTGATGTGCATAAGTGATTTGTATTACTTACTGTTCGATTGCTCCTATTTACTACTTTCCTATTGTAAAAGAAATATGTGAACGCATTTGGATAATTCCTTGCTCATTTGTTTGTCGTAATATACTGTTCCCGACATTATCTCGAAACTTTCCTTTTGGCACTTAGCCCCTTATGAATGTTAAGTCCTCAATTACGAAAGTGGCATGAACTAGAGACCTGAAAAATTAGAGGATTCACTGTCCTGTAAGCTAGCCTGTAAGAATGTTTAAGAACTGAAGCCGACAGTAGCTGCTCGTTAGCATGCTTGCTGTTAAAGTGATATATTTCTGTGTTTGTTGGCATTTTATTTGGCTCACATACTTCCAGGAGGTGTCCAATAAGTCAAAGGCTAATTGTGAAAGTGACACAAACTTACAGTTGTCGGAATTAGCTAGTGCCCAAATGAAACCACGAATTTTTCAAGTCTCCAGGATGAAATTATAGTTGTTTATTGACCAGAAGAAAACGTGGATTGTTCGGGACTCCACCCATCGTAAATGCACACTCTAAATTACTGCGAATATTCACTTGTTCAAAGGGACAGGAAATTTTCTTTTGATCAACGACTTGCAGGTTAGTCTCCAAAAACTACTTGCGAAAAGAATTTTGCCCGAGTTTGATTCTGTGTCCTTACATGAACATCGCAGGTCAACTTCATGGTTATTGGCAGCGTGTCTTTGTTCATACACGTTTCTCATTTGACTGCACCAATCAGAATGATGTTATTGGTACCTCTTTGATTGGCCAGTAGAATCCCAAGGCAAGTGACTGATCATAAAGCAGAGCTGCAGATGTGCGCATAAGGCATTGGAACGAAATGGTGCAAAAATATTTTCGCTAAAAAATCTCGTGACTTTACCATGGCTCGAAGTGTTCAGTCAGATAGAGAGTCCATGCCTAGATTTTCATGCAGTCAATACTTGATCAAATACGTTCACATCAAATTTGCCACCCCGCCATTTCGCCTGCACACACGTAAATATTATGTTGCCTATGGATTTTAGCGAAAGGTTCAAAGGTGAAAATTTTTTGGCGGATTCTGTTGACGGTTTATCTTTTTTTCGGTTATTCATACAATTGAGAAATTTGAATTCTGGCAGCTGTACTTCAGTCGCATGTTTGTGGTTGTGCTGTAGACGCCTTATAAGACAATTGACTCTGTACTGAGAGATAATTTACAGTATAGAAATTCTTAGTTTTTGAATATTTGTAATTAAAAAGGAGTTTAAAAAACTCGATCATGAAGCGCGCTTCAAATGCATCACCACCACGCGCCAAGACTAGCGTGCAAGATTTCCGTCCAAGTGTTTTTGCTGTGTCACTTCCAGTGGCAATGCTCTTTTTATCGAACGCCACGAAAGGTAAAGGTTCGCTCTAAATGCTTTTTATTTTTATAATTCAATGGCTCCTGAAAATGAATACTCTAAAAAAACAAATCGCCCTGAAAAGTGCCAAGTCAGCCACTTTCAGTTAGAAGTTATTGGTTTGTGGACATACGCCATTGCTCATGTTTTGTTGGCCAATCTTGTGTTGAATGACAAAAAACATGCCAGAGGAATTCCATCAGTTTGTGTGTGTCTATATATATATATTCTTTCGCATCTCGGTGTTCCGACCAACTGTGTCTCAGCTTCAAGACGGGAATAGATCGCAATTCCAGAAACGTTGAAATTTTTTTCGTTAATTTTAACTTGTGTTGTCTCTTGTTTTTTGTTTGTTGTCAACTGTCCACTATTTTTTGTTTACTTCCATGTTTTCTCATATTGGGAATCTGGTTTTCTTTGTACCTGTCTTCTGTATCTGTGTGTTTTCAAATTTTTATTGTATTCTATCTTAGGATTCTTGCTGATAAATATATATATTGTATAAAAAACTGACAGAATTACTCTGGGATTGCTTTCTTCTGTTTTTCGAGTGTTTTGTCTGTGTTTTTTGTGGTTTTGTACTTTGTCATTCAACATAAATTTGGTAAAAAAAAGACGTGGGAAATGGTGTATGTCCACAAAAAATACATACTTATTGTAAATCCCCATTGTAATTAACATTTAAAAATCTCATCATCCATTTTCGCAATCAAAAAAAAATATTTGTTTTAAACGGAAGTAGTGTGTGGCAAGTAAATAGGCCAGTGTAAGGGTCCTTAAATGATTTTCATTACCTAATTGCGTGACAATTTGAGGAGTGGCTTCCGAATAAAATCAGAATTTTTATAAGTCTGCACGCCTCTTCTGGACCCTATCAGACGCTGCACTTAAGGGCGTTCACGTGGCAAAAATTCGTAATTTTATATTTACACGGCATAGTGATCACTTTATATACGTTACTTGTGACTAAATTTTCCACTTGTAAAGTTTTATTAACTCTTATAGTTTCCCCATAGTGACATGACAAAGTTCAAATTTGCAAGTTACGGGAGCCTAGGAATAACTTACACCAAGTGTCTTACTCGAATGAAATAATTTACATTGATATTAGATATTATGGGCAATACGTTGAAATATTTAAGAACACACAATGCGATTTCTATGTAGTTTAAAAAATATATCTGAAAATTATCACAATTTACTTCATTTGTGGCAATTAAAAAAAAACTACAAACGGACTGCGTGTTTTAAATATGTTAGCATATTGTCCATAATATCGAATTTCAGTGTAAATTATTTCATTCGAGTAAGACAATTGGTTTCTGTTATTACTATGTTCCCGTAACTTGCGATTTGTGACTTTGACATGCAGCTATGGAAAAACTGTGAGAGCTAAACAATTTTTACAAATGGGAAATGTATTCAGAAGTAACGTCTATAAAACTGACACGATGTCGTATGTCGTGCAAATATAAAATTATGCATGTTTAGCACGTGAACGCCCTTAATTGACACTCCTCGCAGTTGATGCCTGGGTCGCATAAACGAATATGCAAACAAATAACGCCCCTAGCCAAGGCCAGCAAGAAGTGGATTTGTGGATGTGTGTTGGGCTCGGCCTCTTTATGTTTCAAACTGAAGGCTGTTTGTCACCATATTGGAATATTTTATTTTTTGGTTTTATGAAATTCTAAGAAGAAAACTGTGGAATGTGCGTTCATATCACAAATTCTGCTTACCTTACACTAAGCATAGCAGTCGAACATCCAACGTGGACTTAGACTATAATCAGTCATACAAACTAGGAATATAAAACAATTGTAAGACTGGACGTGACGTAAATATACGTTAAAAGTTCTACTGCCGTGTTTGTACTGAAGCGCGAGATAGAGAAAACTCACGCCTTAATCTCTAATTCTACATTTTTCTCCCCAGAATTTCATAAAAGCAAAAAATAAATAATCCATTGCTGGTATCTGAAATCGAGTCAACTACATACTTTGATGTAGGCATTGAAAATTAGTTCTAAGTAAACGTGACTTAGTAGAAGGTGTTAAACTACTGTACTTTAATAGACAATTAAATAATTAACTCTTACCGACACCCAAGAACAACACTCAGTAGGCTTATTAACATTACTTTAAGAGAATCTGTAATAAATAATTAACTCATATCGACACCTAGTAACGACACTCAGTAGACTTTACAATTTAATAATCTTACTTTAAGAGAATCTGAAGAAAGTAATCAACTCTTGTCGATACCTCAGAACAACACTCAGTAGACTTCACATTTTAATGACATTACATTAAGAAAATATAAAATAAATAACTAAATCTTATCGAATCCTAAGAAAAACACTCAGCAGACTTCTTGACCTTACTTTAAGAGAATCTGAAATAAGTAATTAACTCTTATCGATACCTAAGAACAACACTCAGTAGATTTCGCATTTCAAAGACCTTACTTTAAGAAAATTTGAAATAAATAATTAACTCTTATCGAAACCTAAGAACAATATTCAGTAGACTTCAAATTTTAATGACCTTACTTGAAGATAATCTGAAATAAGTAATTAACTCTTATCGATGCCTAAGAACAATATTCAGTAGACTTCACATTTTAATGACCTTACTTGAAGAGAATCTGAAATAAGTAATTAACTCTTATCGATACCTAAGAACAACACTCAAGAAACTTAATTTCATTAAGGAAGTGCTGGACCCACACCTGTGGGCAGACGCGTAAAGCAGAATCAACAGACGCCAAATGTTTAAGTTAAGAAAGGAATGCGGAATGTAACCTAGTTGTTATTGAACGCAACATCCGTTCATAAATCGGTCCCTGGGAGTAAATGAATCATGCAAGCCCTAACACACAGTGATAGAAGGTGGTAGCACTGTATGGCCAGCAGTCAACGGGCCTGTCACGTGTTAAAGTAAGACTATCACGCCCACGTAGTGCCTGTAAAATGTCCGAGGCTGTACTCCTAGTATCTGGACGGGAAGGTTGTAAAGTGGCTGGAGAAACGACGGGTTTGTGAGTCCGGCGTAAGGTGATATGAAGACGGGTCGATGCTGGCTTATGGCAAGGGTCGCTCGCAACCTAGACGTACACTCTAAAAAATAGTTCGTAAATTTGCCACCCGTGCATACAGGATCACTAAGAAAGTAGGTATGGTAGAATTGTTTCCCAGACATCCATGGTAGCGTTCCCAATTTTTTAAAATAAAACTGTATACTGAAGTTAAAGTTTATTTCATGTAACTTGTCCGTATTTTGACATTTCTCTTCTGAGAAATGTGCCTGGCAGTTCCATTGCGTGGAGCTTTAAACCGACCTGGCTTCCTGGAAAATCACAGTCTCCGCAAGCCTGTGTACAGACACACGTCTCAGAAGTAAACTGTCAAAATACGGAACACTTACATGACACAGACTATACCAGACTTGTATTGTAACAAGTGTAAAAGTTTGCATATTTACAAGGCGGAAGTATTGTATAGGTTGTTCAGGATAATCTAAACACTGCTTATAATTTCCTGACAGCCATTATGCCGCCATCTTTACTATTTTAAATAGGCCTACTAAACCTTCCACATGACTAAAAACTAGAGTAGGCATTTCACAATCCTCAAAACTTTACTTCCATTACCCCAATTAATACGTATTTTTGATAATTGTAAAGGTTGGGTAGTGCTCACGAAGTGAACCGAATATAACTGCCTCATTCTGCGCTTAGGTTAATTACTTAATAAACGTTTCTGGAAGTTTTTTTTACAATGTCACTGAAGAAAGAGTAAAGTTGCAGGTGTAACATACGTGTGTTAAAATAGGGACAACAAAACAGTTTGGTTGTTGGTTCTACTCTGGACAGTTCCTTCAACAATCTGTTTTGTAGAAGAAACTAAGAACCTTGTTGCTTTTACAAACCAGATGGCAACTTCTACAAAACAGATTGTTGAAGGAACTGTCCAGAGTAGTACCTACAACTATACTCTTTTATCAGAGACGGTCGCAGGGACACATTCAGCCTGAACAAAGAATATTTATGCGAATAACGAGTGTCTCTAGAAAGAAATACCCGACAAGCTTAAGAACAGAATAGAAGCGTCTCCCTGTGAGATTATCAGTTATATTTTAGCTTCAGTTCTTTTATTATTTTTGTCTAGTCTCATATATCCAGTTTATCTATCTTTCCTATTTTTTTATTTCATAATTGTTGATACATAAATATTCCGTACTTAAAATACAATTTTGTATTATGTTTCAATTTAATATTAATCAGGAATAATTTATGTTTTAGATGGTAATACTCATACTTATTGTAATTTTATATCTTGTTTACTTCTCTCATCATTCTTTTCTCAATGAGTTTTAATGTTCTGCTGTCTTTGATTTTTTTTCAATGGTTAAGTGTAAGACAAGGTGGATACACCTTAACTTCGCCACTGTTAAAACAAGTCGCAAATAAAATAAAATTAAAATAAGACACGAATTGTATATATACGGACGCTTGATTTCCGCGAAAATATTTCTGCGCCGAATTGTTTCAATATCTTAGTTCCACTTCTGCAGTTCTGCTTCTTTGTTATTAGCAGAGTGTGTTTGGGTAAAGACGTTTCCCATTTGACCCTTCCAGTAAGAATAAAGTCACTATGAATAACACACGTCCGCGATTTGCAGTAAAACATAAAGGGCGCGGTCTACCACAGTTTTCATTACCATTTTTTAAAATTTCTTATTTGTACCAGATATTTTTTTCTTATTTTGGATACAAAATGTGACTAAATTTGGCTGTTATGAATTTTTTTTATTTCTCATAGTTTTCGCGTAATGGCTTGTTGATGTTTTTGCATCAATTGTTCCAATGGCTCACATGCGCATCTGTGGATCTCTTCGGGGTTATTGGCAACGTGTCTTTCCGCGGAAATGTCTTCCGTTCGACAGTGCCAATCAGGATAAGGTTACTGAGAAACTGCACGGCTGTGATTAAGCGAGCATAATCCCAACACGCAAGAGAGTTTGAGTTGAGTTGGCCGCTGCCCAGTCCGTCGGCCGTTAGTAGATTATTCTAAAACTGCTCGTCGCACATGTGTGATGTCTGCTTAGGAATGTCATTTATAGCGTGTGATACGTGTGTATGCCTACTTCAAATTCACCACTACTCATTGAAGCATATTTTGCTGCGGCCGAAAATCGGAGTTTTTGAGAGGTTTTTTAATAGGTTTGGATGAATTATGTGCACATCTTCAGTTTTTGCTTCGTGGTCAGTGATCACAGAATATTTAGGAATACAGAAGTGAAATAGTCGGCAGGAAGGCGAACTCAGTCACACACGCCAGCAAAATGGCTTCCCTGGCCAGCAACATGGCGGAAACACCTACTGCCAATCAGCGTGAGGCAGCTGTTCTGCTAGTCGGCAGCCAGGCCAATAGTAAACCTGTAGTAACATGCAGGAGCCAAACAGACACGGGGCTGGAGTCTACAGCCTCGGGCAGCCAATAAGCGGCCAAGTTCGCCTATATCAAACGAGCCGCCACGTCATTTCACGTCTGTATTACTATTTAGTCTGTGGTCAGTGATCTTGTCTTGGGGATATACTAGCAAATCACAGCAATACGAATCTGCCGATGTGAACGTAAATCATTGGAACCAAGTATTGCAAGAATCTTTTCGCCACAAATTCGTATCTATACTAAATTAGAGTAATATTGAATCCAACGTGGGGATATAATGTGCCAGGGACGTGGACACGCCTGCCTTTCTGCCAGAGGCGTCGACGCACGTCGTCACTGCTGTGCGTGTCTGCTTATCTCGCTGACGGGGTAATGGTGGGGGTCATTGTTAGGGGAGGAGGGGGGAGGGTTGCGGCAAGTGGCAGCCGTGTTCCGGGGTCGCCATGGCAACCACTCCGGGGACGTGGGTCGCCGCTGCGTGCTGCTCCGGGACACTCCGGGGTCCCCCAGCACGCCTCCCGCCAAGCTGGCACGGCCCATCCTCTTAGCACGACGGCGTACTGCATCCTCCTCTCACGACGTAACATTAGCACGTGCAATTAGACACTGGAATAGTTCACTGAACTGTAAGCTAGCCTCCAAAATAACCTGTTGTGGCGACATGCCCTCTTACGTGAGATGTGTACCACCCTTGCCTCACCCTTGGCTTGTAACAGAGATCAACACAAACTTTAACAATAAAGGGCACATCACCGGAAGGGCCATTTGCTAGATTACTGGTTCTGAGCTTTATAAAGCAGAAGGAAATCATTAAGTTTAAATAATTTATTATAATGGACCATTTATAATTTACATTACAACAATCCTTCAATACTGATTATGCACCGGTGCGATTATTGAAGAGGTAAATAGAATATTTATTTAAGTCAGTCCATGCCAACAAATAGTTAAACGTACAAGTTCTATTTCCTGCAGTTTGCCGTTAATATGCAGGTGATCCACAAATGTTACATTCTTAAAACACGGAAAGTCCAACCCGATTACTTGGCTTATATACAGTTACAAACGCATATCTTGTTAACTGTAGATCATCCATGTCACATAACAGAGTTACCGCGATGTATAGTTGTCCCATTCTCTTCACGAATGGTGCCGGACTAGTTACGTTACTATAATAATTGACGTCCGCAGTATTTGCCGCAATTCCTGATGCTTGTAGACTTTGCCGAGAGTTACGTTAATTGCTCGACATATCAATCTTTGAAGCCACATGCTTCAACCATACTCAAACACCGTGCCAACTTATACTCTCGAAGTCCGTCGACCACGGCACAGTCCCTGACGTCTTACTCTGTCGATCGCTGCTCGCCAAGGTAAATAGAATAAGTCGGTTGAGGAAGACGAAAGTGGCGAACCTTCTGCATAGTGCAGTTTTGACATCACAGGAGACACATCTACCATATTTGTTACCAGTGAACTGTGCAATAATATTGCAGAAGCTGCTCCAAGACGCCTTTACATAAGTCAGTCGACAACTGAAGATGCTGAAGAAGCAAACTTATTAAGTCAGGAAGAAAACACTGATTTACAAGAAAGTATGGAGGAATCAGATGTCACATCCGACGCCCTGAAGTATGTCGCCGGATATGTGGCATTTAAATGTAAAAGTATCGATGCATCTTTGGGTTCAGTTGAAGAAAGATATGACGGGAATGTGCCTACTGACTGGATATCAATAATATCCCGAGGAGGACTCACAACACCATCGCCTGAATGGTTGGACAAGGTAAAGCAGTTTGAAGCTGTGTTTTCTGAATTTCATGGGACAGAAATTTCTAAATCTGCCAAAGTGATCAAGACACTTACACGTTTACTGAGAGACAAATTTCCAGAAGTTCATGAAAAAATTGTACGTCTGTTTGTAAGAACAAGAACTTTCATCCGTATCCGATATTTGAATCAGAGAATGAAAACGTCAACCATGAAAAAATACGCAATGAAAAAAAATCGCCTTTGGCTAGCTTCTTGTTCAGGAAAGAAATAATTCAAAATGTGTTCTTATGTATAATGTGCTCCGTATTAAAGAACAGTGTAGCCTAATACATTCCCTCATGAACAATTTAAATTACCTTAACAATACGTCGCATAGCAAATAAATCTTGTGTTATAACTGGCAGCTATACCTACGAGTGTTTGTCAAGTCAACAATAACAGACGCAGATAGAATGTTCGAAAAGCATTTCTTGTGTGACGAGGTAGATATTTTCTGTGTGTACCGAAACGACGATAAATTACTTTGTTAAAACAGTATAGTCTGCAAACTGCCAGAAGACTGGAATATGGTAACTATTTCTCAGTTCATTTATCTATCAATGTGTTTTATTATACTATGTAATTTAATACTGGTGGGGGTAGCTAACTTACTCCTGTTAAATTTCAGGTTTCTAGATATAACTTTACTTGCCGTGAAGTAATTGAATATTTCTATTTTAGCTCTACTATATAGGCTATTACAAATGTCTTTTAAATACACCAACACATTTTACATACACTTTATTAATTTGCTGTTCGTAAAAAATCAGGAACTTTTTATTTTTTTAATAAAAAATTTTACATATCTGATTGCATCTAAAATTGTCATTATTTTACGGGTTATTTTTTGCGGCTGGGTATTGTTTTTTTTAATGGCTTTCTATAATCATAATTTTTAACCCGGTGATTCTAAATTACAGAAAGAGAGGGGGATTTTTTTTTCGAATTGGACGGTACTACCCCACCTTTACAGCTAGTTTGTTATATAAAGAATAACTTTATATGTGTTTTTTTTTTCTGATTTTGCATATGTTTGGGAGGATTTGTTTAGTTAAGCGGCAATGTACGTAACATGTAGGCCTATTTCATACCTCACTACTGTTAAAAATAACTATTACAATTATTTCGGAAAAATTGCTACAAAAAAAAAACAACAACAAAGA
This sequence comes from Medauroidea extradentata, assembly GCA_003012365.1. NCBI lineage: Eukaryota > Metazoa > Arthropoda > Insecta > Phasmatodea > Phasmatidae > Medauroidea > Medauroidea extradentata. The sequence goes on from PNEQ01050115.1 coordinate 33,289, forward strand.
ACCCTTTCTTAATATACCAATTTACTTACGTCTACCAGTTGTATTTATGGAACTTTCCGTAAACATGGGCGATTTTTACACACACACTCAAAGTCAATGCCTGTAATGATAAGTAATTTTTAAAGACAGGTTTGCACTGTGAATGTACTTAGTTAAATTCCGTACGTAGTTTATTATTCAGTGAACCGATTCTCATAAATGAGTGGTTCGTTTCTGTTAGCAGGTCCGTATATTCAGAGAAAAATTTTGTGATACATGCTTGTCTATAACAACTTTTACATGAATTTTTAATTTTATAATAATGCCGTTGGAGTAAATATGAGGGATATTTACTTCTACTGAAATACTTTTATCATTTCGTGTATATTTATTTGCGATTTTCAAGATTATATTTTACAGAGCTTAATTAAACATCTCGTATGATTGAGCAAGTTCGTCGTTGTTTAAATGTTAATACTTAAATAAAATTTTCTACAATGTCGTTTTCCTACGTTCATGGCAATTCAACAATAATGCGCACAATTAAGCCACTTGTGAAGATCCAAATAAAATTCTCTTTATAACAGAAAACTTTCAGTTCACTAACAATACCTACTGTTCCGAAATTAACACAATTTATGGAAATGTAAAATGTACTTTCACAATACACTGTCATATCGATCGGCGTAGTATAAAAAATAAAACCTTTATAAAAACTTGATATTACTATTATTATTTTCAAAGAGAGCTTGTTTTCGTAGCAATAGTCAAGTATGTGCGATAGGATGGAATCGTTTCGCTGGAATGCCTTGGCGTGTAGTAATGTCGCGACGCGCAGCACAGCAGAACTTCTAAAACATATCACCCTGCCTACAGAAGATTATTGAACTTAGAGGGGATTTGTTTGCAGAATATTATAATGTCATATTTACTTCCAACGTCAGTGGTTTAGAAATTTAATTTATCTTGAAACACATGTATTGAGAACGGTTTTTAACAAAATGTGTTTCACAACGTTTTTTTAGAGAAATACCAATTGAGAAATTAAAATTTTTTACAGATCAACTAGGACACTTTCGCTAAATATAAAATGTCCGTAGGAAGCGTCATGTTATGTAGGACTGTGGTAAAATTTTGATGAAATTTGTTCATATTTTGATGTCTAAATAAGCGAGTTGAATGAGAAGTTGCACCAGCGCTTTAGTGCAGTGCGCGTGGCGGGCCGGGCGTGTGTCCTCACTGTGACGTCATGTATGATAGCCAATAGCCTGCAAACAGCCTGAATGGCCCCCCCTGGCTACTCGCCAAGTCTTCGCACTCACGTCACGCTCGCACCATCTATCGCGCACACAGCGCTCCTCGTGGCACTTATGGAAACTCATTTATGTGAGCTATTTGTGGGCTTATTATAATATATGAAACCACTTACCATAATTAAACTAACCCTATTTTCATACAATACAATAAAAAAGTATTATAAAAATAACTACGTTAATGTGCCCTTTAGAGTACTAGCGATAAATATTGAAGATATATACACACTCATCTAGCTACTTTCTTGGGGTGAGGGTTGCCAACTGCTACACGACACACAACCCGAGACAACACCATTTGTCTCACTGTCAACTCCAGAGATGAGAGTAAAGTACAGATGGAGCATTAGCAGCCTATATTGAGGCCAAGCTGACTTTGTTTACACAGTTAGCAATATGGCGAAGTGCAATCAGCTGTTCCTGTATGTCACGGTCGTAGAAGAATAGGTCTGGACACTCGCCTATCTACCAATGTATTTTGCTTTGACCCCCGTGTTTTTTGGCTTTAGTTCGTCAAGTTACCGAGAATGTTGTACTTTTTGGCGCTGTCATCCGGGCGGTCGGACTCAAACTCCGCCCACTTTTTTCCATTGTTAACATTATAACGTAAATAAAGATTTATGGAGCCATGATTTAAAATTATGAGCGAAAGAATTATTACATAAATTGATAAAAAAAATACGTTTTGATTAATTGTTTATCTTAGTGGGAGGGAGTGGGCGGAGTTTGAGCTCGAGCGCCCGGATTACAGCGCGAAAAATGTATAGCATTCTCGGTAACTTGTTGAATTGCAGCCAAACAAGTAAGGGGTCAAGTTTCCAGGCGAGTGTCCAGACCTGTTCTTCTACGGCCGTGCTGTAGGTGTATTGAGAAACGAGGTTATGGTTTGCCGACCCACAGTCGTATTATACACGTTGCTATGGTAATAAACAACGTTTTTCAGTTACCAAAATGGCGAGCTCCTTCCGCCTCAAGGCCTCATACCCCTCGCAATACAATATACGTCACGGGGTGGCTACGCCGTATACTGCCCAGGCAAACACTTGAAGTCAGTGAATTTGTGCCCTTGTTGCTTGAACGTTTGTACACGTAGTCACTGTAGATCAAAACGTTGTTTCCGCCATAAGAGCCAATGTATTTTACTCGAAGGTTGAAGAGCAATAGAGTTAAAGTGATTTATCGAATTTGCAGATATGTCGTGTTTATCGCAGTCTACTGTACGTTGTTTGGGGAACAACATTTCGAAATAATATTAAAACTCATCTATATGCTTCCGTTTTGAAACACATTTCTGTGAGTACCGACTTCGCCTACTGTTTGTGCATGGACACCATTGTTAAACTAACATTAATACTAGTTTCTGCTATTTATTGAACATTTTGTGTGCAAATTTATTTGTTTAATTGCTATTAGCAAGCAGTTGCACGTCGTCAGTGACGTACATATGCGTAAATAAACAATATATGTAGCTGTATTTTCAGGTTAGTTCGCTAGGTTAATTTACATAAACATTTATTGTTTAACCACATAATTTACACTACTGTATGCAAATGTAAAACATGACCTTTTTACTCATGAAATGTAACAGTAGCAGACGTATTTCGCGTATTTGTTCTCTCTTTACACCCGAATTCAACGCACGTAATCGTTTTAATTCAAATCTGGTTTTTCTACAGTATTAATACCATACGAGGCGCTTACGAAAACCTTACTCGATCTACTTGATGCTGTGTGTTGGTCAACAATAACGTATTGTTCGCGCAAAACTGGCATATATACGTCGACTTCAAGGAAGTCCCAACATGCCATCTCCTATATACTCCTACCTCCTTGATATACGTTATGCCCTATCTGTGTGTTTCTCTAATCTTTGGTCAACTCAAGCAGACCGCTGCTGTTCATCAGCTGTTCGCTGACACTGTATTATGTAGTGCCATTGCATTTTGATGAGCTGAATTCTCACTAATGTGTTACAATCACTCTAAATATAGTTTGTAAATTTGCCACACGTGTGTATAGGAGCGCTATGAAAGTAGGTATGGTAGAATAGTTTCCCAGACATCCATGGTAGCACTCCTAAACTTTTTATAAAACAGTCAAATGTATACTAAAGTTACCAGACTTGTATTGTAACAACTGTAAAAGTTTGCATATTTACAAGGCGGGAGTATGGAAACTGTCCCATACTGTGTTTAGGTTAATTATTTATGCAAATTTCGGGAGTTCAACGTACTTTAGGATAGGATTCACATTCCTTTATGCTATTAAGTTACTTCCTTTCCTTCGTTGGCTTCTGTCTCCATCAAATTTAGAATAGGGTGTTTATGATTAGGCTCTTGTTTTGTTGTTGATATAAGATATGCTATTTGTAGAGACATGCAAAATTCGCGTTTTCATTTGGTAGCAGACTAAACTTCACTTTCCTATACATAACAGAGCACAGTCTGAGATTCAATTGGGCACTAACTTTTATGTGTTGTCATTTACGTGTGTCACGTCTTTATATATATTGGCCTCTCTACCGTGTAAGTATTCTCCGCGGCAAGTCACGACAATATCGGCCAGCGGGAGACGTCGACCTAGCCTATAGTCACTTGGAGTCTAGTCAGCTGTCAGAAAATAACGCGAATTTTGCATGTCCCTAGCTATTTGTTCTGTAGCCTTATAAGGCTTGTCTGATAATGCGTTCCCCAATCGCTAGGTACCCCTAATTTTCGAAAAAGAATATTGCCCCACTTTATTTCAGTGACTTACGTCCACATCTGCATTTATACTTTAAGGTTATTGTCAGCGTGATTTTGTGAAGTAATGTCTCTCTTTTTTTGAGTTTACCAATCACAATAACGTTACTACAACTTCACAAGTCTGTGATTTGCCAGTAAAACCCCAAGACACGTCACAGCTAAGACGTCCAATCACTGATTATGAAGCAGAACTAGAGAAGTGGGGCAAAATTCTTTTCGCGAAAATTAGGGGTCCCTACCAATCGCAAAGCAACTCGTATGAATAAACTATTGGATTGTATATTGTGCAGTAATGAATTCGCGAAATTTTCAACTAGTGATGGCTGATGGGTAGAGCCCCGGAAATTTCGCGGATTCAACTGAGGAGAGGTTGGATTTCTAAGTCATGTACACGTTGGAAACTATTTCGATTGGGTCATTGTTTATTAAACGTGACCTTGCGGACTCCGAACCAATGGCGGACATGCGTAAAGACGCTCACGGACTCCTGCGCTACATCGTCAAATGTTCAAATGCTCACTCACTGGAGCAGCAGCCAATGAACAAATATAGTTGACGACAGTGCACACAGGACTGTGGAGTCTAGCCTGCTGGGCGTTGAACCCGCGAAATATCCGGGCCTCTACTGATGGGTAGAGCCATGGAGTACACGTCGTAACTTCTAACGGCGTAGTGTCTAAAACGAACCAGTTCTGGCGTAATGCCTAACGGCGCAGTGCCTAACAGCACAATGCCTAATGACGTAAATTACGTAGCACCTAACAGCGAAATGTCTAACGCCGTAGTGCCTAACAGCGCAACGCCTAACGGCGTATTGTCTAACAGCGCGATGCCTAACGGCGCAATGCCAACGACGTAGTGCTTAACGACGCAATGCCTAACGGCGTAATGCCTAAAAAGTGAGTTAGGCATTACGTCGGTTTCCCGAGCCATTACATCTTCGCGAAAAGTCATGCACCTACTTATTGCACGTGTTGGTCAAGCACAGCACAGATGTAGTTCGTTTTTCTCCCGCGGGACTAGTTGTGGTGGTAGAGTATGTAGTACGAACTGTTGTCTCGTCAGCGCTTATAATCAGCTGATTGCCTGCTTCGTTACTTTATACAGCAGCGCAATCGATCAGTCGATCATGTGACTACCGCAGCTTTCGCTCTTCTCCGCGGTTTTGATCAGATTATCGTGAGTGGCCAGAGTGTTAGAGTGAACACCTCGTATGTATTGCACGCGTTAAAACTAGAGATGATGGCTTATCGCGGGAAAACTTGACTGTTTGCTGGATTTCAACACACGTTCAGCTTATGAAAATATTACTGGCTTTGGCTTGTAGGTAGATCTGTTGCCCTATTTGACTGAGCTAATAATAATCCCGCATGCCTACTGTTGGCCTACTGACAGTTACGGAGTTTAAGATGTGTATCACCCATGTTGCGAGAAACGACAGTGTTTTCAAGGTTATGTTGGCACAAAAATTTTTAGCGATATACCATTATCTCTAGATAACCGCACTTTGGAATAAGAGCGTGGAATCACTGCATTTGTTCGTTTTGCTTATTCATGTAGAGACTTGGAAATTTCGCGAATTCAAGTGGACAGACGTTGGATTTTTAACTTAAGCATAGAACCACAATGTTGTGGTTATATTTTTACACCATTTGATTCCTGACTTGCACATTTACGGTCTAGCTTCAAGGTTATGGCAGCGTGTCTTTACGGAGAGGCGTTCCACATCCAGGGGTGTTCGACATACCAGGATCCTGTGCACATGTACCAGTTTTCAGGGTGCTGTACCATGTACCAGGATTCTTTCGTCCTGGTACGCAATAGTACCAGGATTTAAGAATTTTGCATTCAATTGTGTTAAAATGCATCATTAAACAGAATTTTGAGCAGAACTTTTCTACAAAAAAAAAATGGCACGATACAACTTTTTCTGAATTCTGAGCCAGGAGCAGATCCAGCCCTAGCATTTAAGGGGGAGGGGGGTTCGATAATTCAATACTGGTGCACTTATGAGTTGTTTTGTAATGTATTAATCTACTTTTACGTACAGTAAATAACTCATTTCAATAAACTTTTATTGCTGAGCACTGGTATACTTATGAGTTGTTGTTTTATAATGAATGAAACTGATGCAGCACCGGATGACATCGAAGACTTTGCATGCCACTAATCAAACTGACGGTTTACCTGAGGAGAGGACAATCAGTGATCATGATTTTGTGTTTTAAGAAGTTTAATTTTATTCTCACCCATTGTAGTTAGGCCGAAGTTTTTTTGCCTGGATTTGCTATGTAGTAAACATCATTCATTTGTCCTACATGCAACAGTGCGTACAAAACATGTCCATCTGATTTTCTGTTAACTAAGAGTATTCTTTGAACATTTTCAATATATTTTTGTTTTAGTACTTCATCTTTTTTTTCTTGCCTGTAAACATTTGCGATTTTTTCTAATCGTGTTCTTGAACATTTTGTTAACACAGATATACAAAATAAATTATGTCGTGGATATGTTTGTCGTACCTGTGTGAAGTTTCTACCATGTACCAGGTTTCCGTTTAAAGTGCCAGCTTTTTTGTGGTGTCAGTACCAGGATTTTGGATCTACCATCCAACACCCCTGCCCTAATTTGACCGCACAAATCAGAGTAAGGTTACTGCAACACAAGTTTGTGATTTGCTGTTAGAACCATAAGAAGCCGAGAATTATACAACAACAAATCTCTGATCGTGGAGCAGAACTGCAGACATACACATAAGTGATTGAAACAGGTTGTTGCCGTATCTTAGAGTAACTATAGGGTAGAGGGAGTATCCTCTATACAGCTGCATACGAAATTGTGTGTTCAACATGTGTCACGTGACTTTAGTGAAATATGCGCGGGAGATTTAAAATAACATTGAGAGAAAAGATAATAATTGCTTAGTAATCACAACCATGTTGGGTTATTTTGGTACCATATGAACATACGAACTAAGGAGAGCATACGACCATATTATCGCATAGTACAATTGTGTAGACATTCCAGAATGACAAATGTAAACAATGTCTGCCACGTTACTGTTTTCCTTAACCCAGCTGTTTTTAGTAAAAAGTAAATATTAGCTACATACTTACTGTAAGGTTTTGAACCGAGATCTTGGTGACACCACATGACTAAATATATATTCTGGAAGGTACGCCATGAGCAGGGCGTGTTATCTCTATAGGGCTTTCGTTGACCGTCTGTTTAATTTCATGACCAACCGCAGGCGCTAGTGCTTTGTTATTCTTCCGCGCATGAGCAGTGGTCCGGATTTGAAAATTGTAATGGCGTCCGTTTGTAACGCACATACATATTAAAAATGACGAAGTGTTGTGCACTGTTGGCAAGATAAATAGACTTCAAAGCACAGGTTTCCTGTGGTCTACGATCATTATCGATTTGAGGTTTGGAAGAAACTCGTAACCTCGCCCAGATTTACTCAAATGAGTAATAATGACATCTACAGAAAATTGAAGATTCGCAGTTTGCATTTCAGGTCTAACTGTTTAAGACCTGGTAGAAAGCAGCTCAACGCAGACTCCCGAGACTGAATATGCCAGGTAAGAATTTGTTACATAAATAGTTTCCATTTTGTTCGCATTTTATTAAATTCCTCTAAAGGCCGTGCTAGATTCGCCGTAAGAAATAACCGTAAAAATTGAACAAACACATTTGAGAGATGCAGGCTACAACACACCGTACCGCTACTTAGCCGCCGTAAGACCGTAACAGGGATAGAAACCTGTATATTTCTTACGGTGCAGTTACGGTTATTTTAATACGGCTACTTTACTGTCAATGTAGCACGGGCTTTAGGCTTGGTTAATTGTTTCACTGGACGCACCACATATTTATTACAGAGATGCCCCATTTTTTAATGTTTTGATGGTCGTGGCATACAATTTTCTGTTCACATACTTTACAGTTTTCTGTACCACTGCCTAATGTCCCTACCCTACAATTGTTACTGCCTCTGCCTTAATAATGCTCTTGCATTACCATTTTCAGTACCCCTGCCTAAGATTTTTTGTTTCCTACCCAGTGATTTACAATGTTGCTACCCCAAATTTCTCCAACCTTGATTGCCTTGCCTACAGTCATATTTTCTTAAAATGAAGTTGTAACTATAAAATAACCTTTGGGTAAAGGGTTAAGCAACATATTAAGCTAGGCCAACTTTAAAAATGCTAAAATTGTGAATTTTGCTATTCTATTTCTCAAACGCCGTTCTGTACCTGTAATTACTGTCTTCTGCCCATGTTTTGTGCACATTGTAAAGTAGCTTAAAACCTTATTTGTTAATGAAAAGTTACAATATGTAAATTAGGCCTATCGCAAGCTAGTGTACGAGATTTTGTCGCAAATTGCCTGGGAAAGGCAAAAAACTATTCAACTAAACCGTAACACAGTAAACATGACAAAACGTAATAATGGATTTATTTCAAAATAACTACAAAGTATATAAATGTATGTTCAATTATTTGTCAGATGCCCAATTGATTTATTTTTGTACCGTGCTTCATTGAACTGCAAGTAAAAGTATTATATTCTAACGACAGCAACATGCATGTTTACTTTTAGGTTATGTAACCTCGTTACTATTTACACATACATAACTCTGAGTATGCGGTAAAATTATATGTTAGGTTTTGTTCGTAACTTCCTTGTTTTAATTCTGAAAAATGGAAGAATTCCGTTCAATTTCTTTATTACTTGGTTATTACAAACAAGGACAAAAATTGTATCACCCTTTAGCGTGGGCCCAGAGAGTTTCATTGGAAACAGCATCGTTGTAGGCTATGTCATCACACTAATTGTGTCCAGTTCAGTGCACAGAGTAACTATGGTATTATCACTAGTGGCTTACAAGATAATAGTAATGTGCAAATTTTTAGAAGAGTTAAGAGGTAAAAAAATATGTGACATGACAAAACTAGTTTGTTATTGTAATGTATTTAGCCTATTTTGTCATACATCGTGAGAGGGACAAAACATTTTTATTTTTATTTTTAAGTCGTCCGGTAATTTTATTACTGTTAGGTATTTCTGTAAGTTGTGTCGAAAATATGCTTAAGTTTTACTAAGGGAGGAAAAAATTTAAGTAACGCTGTTTTATACTCAGGCTCTAGGCTTAGTGGCATTTATTTGAATTTGAGGCGAAATCTCATTATTACCTTGCAACTAAATGTCGATGAACAAGCCCAGTCTGA
>PNEQ01050116.1:0-19336 GCA_003012365.1 Medauroidea extradentata
TGCGACAAGTTATTTGCAAAACTCTATAAATTGTAGTAACCGAGAATGTCCGAAACGCCTATCAATAACAATGCAGACGATGGGTCAACCTACTACTAGCGCTCGTAGTTCGCAAGCCGCCGCGAGCTTCACTAAGCGCACGCGGCCAAGCATTGCGAAAGATAGGCAGTTGCCAGACCTAACTATATGACCATGGTCCGGACCAAGTGTTACCTTATTCATAAAAGCCAAGTAACGTCGGACTAGATATAGTCCGCGTCTATGAATAACACAAAACTTAGTCCGACGATAATCCCGCACTAGTCCGGGTCAAAAACGACTATGAATAAGCCCCATAGTGTCCACTAATCATTTACACATGCATGCACACACGCTTACACATATACATATAGGCATGGTCATTCTCTGCATTCACGTACTTTACGAAGTACTGAGGTAAACACTTTCAGCGTAGGCAAGAAAGGGTTTAAATTTAAATAAAAAAAAAAATAAATGCACAATATTTTATTGTTTGTGTTCTTTTCACTGCGGCCAAACTTAAAGAACTCGGTTTTAAATTTGTGCATTGCTTGTGAACCATCTCTTCGCCTCATTACTCTCTGGTAAAAAAAAATGATCGATGGGTGAATCGTACATTGCAGACGAAATATTACAGCAAATGTCAGATTTGAAAATGTGTGTTTGCGGCAGTCCTGATGCTACATTGATATAATCGTAATTAGTTACGCTTAAGTCCGGTAGGAATCATCACATTACTGTAGTTAGATTTTATTGTACATCATTCACAGTGGTATTTAGTAATGTTAATCGTTTAAAACTTATATGCAGTGTGTAGTTTTGCTTAGTTTTAAGTATCAAATAAGTTGTTTTAATGAGTGACGTTTGTTCCTATTATTTTATAACTAAATTCAACGCAATTTTGCTTCATATGTTATTGAGATTGGTAACTATAGAAGACTGGGGAAGCACGAAGAGATCTTTAGGCCATCGTGATGAAGAAAATGGTATAGAGTAAATATAATAAAGGTGAGGGAGAGGAAGGATACAGACAATCAGTAATGGTAAAGTCACTAGGGGCACACTGCAGCAGAGGAGGAAGGTGGATAGATTGGTGTGTGGTGGAGGAGGGTGGGCACAACTGGGAAGCAGGATTCAAAGAGGACTTTATAGGGATAAGGGGGATCATGAATGGAAGAATCAGAGGGTAGTAAAAAGAACAGAGAGAGAGAAATATTCCACGGTAAACAGAATAGTAAAGGGGTGGAATGAACTCAAAACAGGCAGTGGTAGGGTTGAGGGGGTGTAACGGAATTTAGGAAGGGGGTGAGTGAGATAGTATTAGGTGAACCAAAAGGAGAGGCGGGATCAATGCAAGAGAAGAGATACCCTGCCACAGGGCAGCATCCCAACTGCAGGAGAGCAACCCAATTAACCAATCAAAGACAGGAGAATGTAAAGATTGGCCTGAATGTAAAGGATGGTTGGGTACCCAGCTAAATAAAGTTGGTTATAAAGGCCTTGTTGCACTGTCAATTTTTTGTCTCCAACTATATTTCACATAATTCACAAGACGAATATTTGACAAATGTATTCATCAAATAGTTCCGTCAAAGTTGGCCAGTTACTATCAAATATGTTTGAAGACATGTTGACCAAATAAGGGAATGGACAGTAATAATTAAAATGAAGATAAAAGTGGGAAAAACAAAAGTGGTGCGTTTCACAAAGAAAAAGAATAGGGAGGAGAAAGTTTACAAATGGGGTGCTCAGGATATAGGGGATGCCCAGGAGTATAAATATTTAGGGATGATGTTGCAGGGAGACTTTGGGTGGACAAAACAGGTGCGGCGAGTGGTTTCTAAGGGGAGGAAGGCCTTGGGGATGATGGGAAGGGTTTTGAAGGGTGCGAGTAGGGAGATAAAGGAGAAGGCGAATAAGTCTATGATTAGGCCTATGCTGGAGTACGCAGCTGCAGTATGGGACCCATATGTGGGAGTGGAGGTGGGCGAGCTGGAGAAGGTTCAACGTAGGGCGGCAAGATGGGTGATGAATAGGTGGAGAAAGCAGGGGTAGGTAGGAGAGGATGAAAAGAATTCCAGACCATCCTTAATGATGAAGGATATGGGGTGGTGCCCCCTGAAGGACAGGAGGAAGGTAGAGAGACTGGTCAGGATGTAAATAATGCAAAGTAGATTTATTAGTAGGAAAACAAATAATTTTTCTGCAGTATCTACTAGGTAAGTTTGTCTATTTTTTTATTTGTCTATTCTTTTATTTTAATTGTAAATGCATGAACTCTATACCTACGTCTGCATTTCAAATATTAGTATGATATTTTTTAAGTAAACAGCATTAACAACTTGCCAATTAGTTAAAGTTACATTGGATTGCTTTGTCTTTATCTAAAACTACAGCAAAATATATTTTTGATCCAATTCAACATGGTGCACAATTGAAGGTTAATATATTTTAGGTTACAAAGGAAAAATTGTGGTTGGCTGAGCCATCCAACATCCAAGAAATTATTGAACCTGTCCAATTCGCAAGTATTGGATGAAAACTAAAGTCATCAAACTTTCTCCAACAAATGTGGCCACAATAGTGACGTTTTTGTGACATCACTTCCATCCAACGTTATTTGACCAACTTTATTTGAAGAATTAGAAGGGAAAATTTGGCAGTGTGACAGGGCCTTAAGGAATGAGGAAACAACAGTGAGACAATTTAGAGGGTATGAAGGAGAGCAGAGCGAGTTAGACTGTAGAGTCTATTCTTGTTGGGATGGTGAGGGAATGCAATGTAGGTAATTTAGAGGAGTTTATGACTGGTAAGGAGGGGTGGGGTGGGAAGTTTATGAACGCTTTAGAGAGAATTCTCCGCCAGGTAGAAGCCCAATTGTGTGTTAGATGTGTTATTAAAAGTTGTGAAAGCCATCTGTATGGTCTTGTTAGCAGAGTTTCTATGCAAGCTGCAATTTTAGTTTTAGAAAATAAAATTTTCTAACGAGTATCTTATCCCTCAACTGGTTTTTGTTATGACTAAGAAAGTTTTCTGAATTTTTTTTTCCAGTTGGTATTGTTTGAAACTCACTTTACTTACAATCTGGAATCATGGCACTTATTGTTGGTGCGAAAATTCAGGAAGATATTAACAACATTCCATTGGCAGATGATGACCCTCAAGGTTTGTACAATAATTTTTTTAGAGAAATGAAATGTGTTTCCTTTTTTGCTTATTTTTCAGACTGATTTATTTTATTTCTGTAGTTATAATCCATGATGATACTGAGACAGCAGACATCTCCCATGCCTCAGAGGACATGATGCGTGGCCGAAGCCTGGATTCCATTCCCTCAACCTTCACAAATGGAAGTAGCAGTCCTGGACCAAACAGTATGTCTCGTAAATTAATTTTCTCATTATGTTTTACACTTTGTAACAATTTAAGTTAGATGTACCGTGGTAAACAACCTGGGATCTTATAGGACAACTTAAAAATTTAGGTAAAATAATAGTCCATGAATACATTGTTTTTCTAGCACATATTTATCTGCGGACCTTGCTGTTTCTTGTGCAGCAGTAGGCATTGATGGTATCACAGTTACAAAACAAGCTTTTTTTTTTGTGATTGTCCGTATAGTTTCCGAGAAGAATTGCCATTCCTAGCACGAAAGCAGCAAGCAAATAAGTTCACTTCTTAAGCTTTGTGTTGTGTGATGTGGATTTGTTTTGAATTGAATTTGGTTTGATAGCTCCAGGAAAGCTTGCTTAACATGGATACTATGCTTGCAAAGAAAATTTGTTTTGGAAATATTTAAAAAGGGTATCAGATAGAGGAATACAAACGTAACAATATTACTTTCAATCAGTTACGGAAAAATAATGTTTATAAAATATTTGAAATGCAGTAGACTCCGGATTATTTGCGCTAAGCATGTGAACAGATGCCACGGATAATCCTTTTTTTTTATAACTTTTTTTCTGTGTTGGTAACTACTCTATTGCAGAGCAACTTGGAGGACTGGCAGCTATGAACAATAGCCCTACAAAAATGTCATAAGAACACAGCAATGTAGCATTTTTCCTGAAACCCTTGTCAAACTGTCAAGTCTTTGATAACAATGGCGCCGTCGCTGCTGTTTCAATCTACTCTCCCGTCACTTATTATCCTTCATCCGTTGTTCAGTTCCCTGTCTGCTGCTGTCGCTTTATGTCCCCCTTCCCTTGTAGTTGTACATGTACATTTGTAAATATCACGTGTTTTGATACGTAACAGACTAGCTAAGGAAGATGATACAAAACAATGTAAGATTTTTCTTACATCCGTATTGTCTCTTCATCTACAGAACTCAAATCAGTACGAATGGGTGGAATTATTAACGTGTCTTTACAATGAAGCTAATAATTTTGTATTCAATATTTTTTTCCAGTGTTAAGGCCATGCTCTCTAGTGTCTACTTTTTTAGTGATACCTCTGTATTAATTTTTACGCCTAAACGAGAATAGATTTCAGGAATCTGTCTGTTAGTTTTGTTTTAATTCATCTTCTCCATGTCAGCTAATTTTATTCAAGGCCGTAAATAGTATTGTTTTAGCTAATTATGTTAACAAAATTCTGGTTAATTGAATTTTATTTGAAACTGTATAATTTCTTGCTTTGAAATAATTAGCTGTCACGGCAAGAACCATTTTGAACAAAACTACCAGACAGTTTTTTAATATCTGCTCTCGTTTTAGCTTTAAAAAATAAGTTATCACAAAAACAATTGAAGAGTTACTAGTTCATGAGCTTTAATGTCTTTTTCGTTTGATATGGTAATAGAGTTTACTGTGTCAATTGTTAAGAATATTTCTACAAGCTACTCAAAAAGGACTACTGTAGGTCATTATTGTGTTAACCTGCTCAGCATCTAGTAACTGCGACGGCTGCAGTAATGTCACAACGTTGGACAAAATGTTTGCAAGTGCAAAGACTGGGGATGGGGTGAGATGTCGCAGTTGTGAGATAATAATATATCCCGGCATTAGACGCGCTGAAAGCCAAGAGGAAAAAATAGTACAATGACCTTTAAGGTGGGAAAATAGTGACTAAAACGTAGTCACAGTGTTTAGATTGCGTGTCCAACCACTGATATGCAATGTTGATGCCCATCACAAAATGCTAGATTTTGAGACATGTAGCGTGGCCCAGGCCCAGATTAATTTTTACACATTTCAATTTACAGTATGTTTGTTTCAATTTTAGTTGTCACTGATAATGTAGGCCTCATGGTCATTCTAACAATTGTGTCTGAGAGTTTCGTTAAGAACTATTTGTAATTTTATTTGTTAAATGCCAGCACGTCAGTGGAAATTTATTCATATTTAAAATAATGAATTTCAGTAACTGTTAACTAATTCTTCCTAAAAGAAACATTTAATTTGGTAATTAGAAATTACTCATTGAACAGTAAGAATAACAGTTTGCTTAATTATGTTATCATTTATTTAAAATTTAAATGATTCTGTTTATACTTAGTAAATTTTCAATATGTATTTTTTGCTTAAATTGTTTGCGTTTGAATTTAACGAAATTATATTTGTTCATTGTTAAAGCTTGGAGTGCGAAAAGAACAGCGATATCAATCTAAATTTAGAGGTTTTTCCAGGAAAAGTTGCTATATTTCAGTGCAAAACCGGCCTTTAAAGTTTATCGTTAAGAATTTGCCTCCCTATTTGGTTGCAACCAATAAAATCACAGACTGTTGCTGTTTGCCCGCATCAATTTTTAATTTAATGTTTCTTTCACCTAGTAACAAGGTTAATACGTAATATATTTGTACATAACTGATTTGGAAACTAAAAGGTTAATATTTATAACTATGTGGAAATATCACAAGTTAAAAATATTATTTTAATTATGTGGAACTTAATATTTTTTAACTGTTTCCTGTAATGGCCACACGGCTGCACCACTGATAGAAAACACCGGAAGCTTGCGCGCGAAAGGCAGTTTTGTTGTGTTCAAGATGGCATCAGAGGCGGTTGTGCGGGAGTTGAGTGACGATGGAGGTAGAACAATAGGGTTCGGCTGGTAAAATGCCGTGAACGGGTGGTTCTGCGGCATTAGTAGGCTGAGACTTTCATTTCGTTAAATGTGTTTAAAGTAATTTGTAAAGTTTGGGTTATTTCTTTTTAAGAGAAACTGAATGGAAAATTTAGCAGTGTGTATAATAGCACTAAACAAAGTTGTGCAACTCGAATATACACATCATCAGTGAATGAATTAAACTGCAGCTCACTGGTTCAAGCAAAAATGATGCGGCGGCAGTGCTGTGAGATGCTGACTGCAGATACTTTGCGGCTTTGTCATCTGAAAACTTTGTGCTGCAACTGAACCCATCTTAGATTTAAATTGTGTTATGAACTGTGTAGATAATATTGATGCTGTTTTGGCAAAAGGTAGTTACCCACATGTGATTGCTTGAATGAACCATTCTATTAATTTGTCAGACTATGTAGTTCATTTGCACAACTACATAAGATATGATGTGTAAAAATATTCACTAATTAGTTATTAAAGAATAAATTAGTAAGTTCAAACACTGCAATGTGGCTTATGACCTTTTGCATATTATATTATAGAACAGTGCTTGATATCATGTCTAAAGATTATAAACACTACACAGTTTTAACTGGCGTTTACGTTCCTATGAACATCATTCAGGAGTGTTTTCACTAAGCTTTAACATTTAATATTAAAAATATTCAGTGGTTAAGCCTCAATTAAAAATTGTGTTTATTTTGTTTATCTGCTGAACCAAAACAAAAGTGTAGTCAGTAGCTAACGTGACACTGTTCTGTTTTTTTGTTTATTTCAAGTAATTTAATTCTTAAATTTTTTTAAAGCCTTTTTAAAGTTATTTTATATAAGGTGCTGCTTTGTACATGATGTACTTTTAATCCATTACTACAGGACAAAACACTTTAAAGAGGTTCTAACAGTTAATACGCTAGACATGGGTAACAGTGCTGTGCCGCACAGTTGTGTTAACTGGTTCACTGCACATGATGTGCCAACTCACTATTTTAGAAACACGTAACTCAGTGGCGCTGGTAGCGCAGTGTTGTTTCCTTTAGGTTAAAATAGCAATAAGAGTAGAAATAAAAGTTGTTCTTAGCTTATTTTGTAACATTCGGGTTTTTGTTTCTAATAAAAAAGAACGAAACACAGGATAGGTATGCAGCTGCCTGCTTTGGAAAGGCACAAATGGAAACATAGCTGCATAGTGCACTCCACTATTTTTTCCATTTTACTGCTGCTGTATCAACTTATGCTGCTTGCAACAGTTATTTTAAGAGTAATCCCATTTATACAGGATGTCACTATTTTGGACAAACGATCCTCACGTCAAAAGAACAAAAAAAGGTTACGTTCTGGACATAGGTCTGATAACCTTTTCTTCACTACAGTTCACAAAACGTGACATGTTGCCCATAGCATGAGGCTGGATTATCTTACTGTGGAACGCCATCACTATTATTGTAGTCCTATGCTGCTGTTCTGAATATATAGTGGTGTATTGTGCAATGATGTGTCCTGAGTAAACAATCATTGTTATGGCATCCCACAGAAAAATGATTCCGCTCGCTGGCTATGAAATGTAGTAGGTCTCACTTTCACCTGCCCACGATCTAGTCGACTTATTTACTGTTGCTACATCTTATGTGTCCACCGTGCATAGAGTTTATTTTCTTTGTCTCTGTATCTTTTTTGACAGATGTGTCTATTAGAATTAACAATTGTAGGGTTGACCTAGTTCATTACGATCGCAGAACAATCAATGCTTTTAACTTGCCTTAATCACAGTAGAATTTGATGGAATTCTACAAATTTCGAAAGAAACTCCCGCAAACATTGGCAAAGGTCAGACATTGTAACATGTGTAGGTTTACTGAGGAATTTGGACGATAAATGGAGCATGCGTCAACACGTCCATGTTTGTTGAGTCTTGTCGCACCAACTTTGATGCCTCTCAACTCGAATCTTTGTCTTATCATCCAACCTCTTTCAAATCATACAAGATGTGCATTTTACATAGCTTCTTGCGAAATACGACAGTCTGATTTGTCAAAATTTACAATAAATTGTCGTGGCTGGATCGGCTTTTTAACACACCCAGACTGGACTGAAGTAGGAGGGGAGTGAGATAATCCAGTGTAGTTAATGAGGTCGATTAGAGTGTACAATCCGGATTGAAATGTTTACTTTCAAGTTTTAAACATACGTTGGACTAAACTGAATGAAGATGAGGTGTTCATAGTATTGAATTTTTAGTTTGTTATGTGTAAAAATGGTTCTAGACATACAGTTTTTTTTTAGTAAATTTTTATAATCGGGGGGGGGAAAGCAAATAAATGGAAATAACAAATTAGCATATTAGTTCAAACAAAAACATTTAATACAATTATTGGTTCAGAGACAAATAACTGGTTGTTCTGGCAGTGCATCTTAATGTGCCGGGTGTACAGTGGCTGAAGGGAGTAGAAAGGATTGGTAATAGGATGCCGAGAGTAGCAGCTATCAGTCAGTGAACAGACTTGGTGCAGATAGTATAGGACTATAATCTATGGAATGAAGGTGAGCTGAGAGGGTTCATTGCCTTTTAACAGTGAGGTCTTAAGAGGACGTGGTACATAATTCAATGCTAAAAGCAGTCATCTATAACTGTAGGTTTCTTGAAGCCAATTTGCGAAAATTAAACAATAGCAATCCTAGACAACAGTTTTAGCCAACGTTTTAAACTAAATTTTTCCAGTCTTACGAACTTCTGAGGCACAATCTCTGACACCGGAACCTCGTGCATTTAACTGCGGTGCAAGAGATCACGCGTAACAAATTAGTAATTTTGGATAATTATTTACTTGTAAAGTTGGCAAATATCATTATCTAGGATTGTCATTGAATACTTTATCTATATTGGCTTCGAGAAAAGCATAGAAATCAATTGATGTTTTCAGCATTTATTTATCTACCACGCACTCTTAAGAACCAGTGAGGGGAAAGAACAACTTGACATCCATGTCTGAGCTGGGATTTGAACCCAGGACTTCTCGCACCTTAGACCTGTACCTAGACAACTATGCTACTGTGGCTGGCTCAATGGAATGAAGTGAGGGTGGATGTGCTGTTAGTCAGGCGTGGCAATGCTATTGTTTGTGCAGTAAAGAATCAGTGTTGATGTAGATATATTTATTCAGAACTTTTCTGCCTTCTCTTATTCTTTCCACGTATTGCAACATATGTGTGTGATTAACATAAGGGAATTGGTGAGGAAATGACTGAATTTAGGAAGATAGTTGATGAAGTGACAGTAACATTTGTACAGCAGATGATAATTAGTGCTGGAGACGATCCACCATATTATGAACGGGAAATCAAAAGATTAAATAAAAATGAAGGGTAGGCAGAGCACATGAAATGGAGGAATGAAGTAGGAAGTTTGAAGGAAGAAATGGGGGAAATTGTTTGAGTATATAAAGGAGGTAATGGGAGGTGAGAGGAATGACCGCATAGAAATGCAGAAATCTGCAATAACTGATAAGGAAAGGGCAAAACTGCTGCAAGCCCAGTACTTCTGAGTGTTTGAGGAGCAGGATTATTGGAATTATGAATATAAAGTTGACCAGGAGCCTATTTAGAAGCTAACTATTAGAAAGTGTGCTGTAGAAGGTAAGGTATTTGGACCTTACGTCTCGTCAACAGCGAGGTCATTAGAGGCTGTTGCACACAACTTTACACTAGGACAGGAGCTATGAGAGGAGTTTTGTGGAAGAACCATCCCAGCATTTGCCTGGAGCGATTTCCGGAATACATGGGAAACTGAAATCAGGATGGCCGGAGCCAGCGATGGAACCCGGATCCTCCTGAATGCAAGTCCAACATGTTACCATTGCACCACTCCGCTTGATAAGTGGGAATTAGAAAATTAGAAAAGGTAAACAAGGATAAAAGTGTAATAAGGTATTGAGGCGAGATCACTCTTTAAGTTTAGTAGGATATATTTCATCAAATCTCTAGAAGTAATACAGAGTAGCCATTAAGTCTTTTGCACGATTACAAAAATTCATTAAACAAAAACCATTTCAGTTTGAGAAGTGCTGCTTGCTGCAAAGAAAGATCATTATGTAAATTTTTACTCAATTTTTCAATAAATTTCGACATGGGCATATCTCTAAAGCTGCAATGACTTTTGTGTAATTAATTTTTGTAATCTTGCGAATACTTTATGGCCGTCCTGTATTTCACAGATCTCTGGAGGAGGATAAGTTACAACGTGATAGAAAGTAAACAGTTGGCACAGTTTTCAAGAGTGGGAGGATAGGAGGATACCTGGTAGGTACAGGCCAGGGAGTCTTATGTTGAACACCGGGAAATTATTGGAGAGACTGGTGGTCCAATATGCAGTTCAGGTTATGAACGAGAGGAACTGGTTGCAGGTTTGTCAACATGGATTTAGTAAGGGCTATTAATGCAAAATGCAGCTGGCTGGGCTATTAATGAATATTTATAAGATTCATACTGTGTGTGCATGTGCATGTATGTGTGCATGGGAGTGTGTGCGTGTGTGAGTAGATATTTAGCGATAACATTTTCCTAACTTGAGTTTGTGGATAGTTAGAATTATGTTAATGCCAGTACCTTTCTACCACGGAATGTAGGTGACGTGTTCTTGACTGGAATAAGGGTTTAGGGATCATGGTGGATATCTCACTGAGACAACGCACTGCACAGTTTTATGAAACACATGTCCAACATTGGGCTGTAGGTTGTTATAATAAATTACAAAACCAATTTAGTTAATCATATATTTTAAAAATTATGATAAACTGTTACAGTATATAAAAAATAGATATTATTTATGGCCTAGTTGAGACTCTTGCATTACAGAAAAGATTTTGGCTAAATAAAAAATAATGTAATTAGGATGGGCCTTGGTCCCAATTAGTTAAAATTTGCAGGACATTACTGTAATAGTACTGTATTCATTATAATATGTTAGCTAAAATAATTGTATTGGTAGGTAAATGTGTGTGACTATATGGTACGTGGTGCCATGATGGTTGATGGTATATTTCAGGTTTGGATCCAGACATCAGCCCTGACGAGCAGGAGGAGAAGGCTAGGCTAATTTCTCAAGTCTTGGAGCTACAGAACACCTTGGATGGTAAGTCATGTTGTCACCAGTCTCACATCATTTGGCTTACTTTTTTCTATGAAAGTTTTTTTTTTTTTTTTTTTTTTTTTTTGTTAGTGGAAATGAATTTTGTTGCAGGTGTAGTTATTTATGCTGATCACGGAGTAATAACTTTTTGTCGGAAAATAATGTTACAAATGTCGCTTATTAATTACTTAGTTAACATTTTGTGCTGAGTTTAATGACAGACCTCGTGCAGGTTAGCAAGTCGTCAAAGTGTCTCAGCGTTCATGTAAGCAGTGCATCTGTACCATTCATTTCGTTATCACGCATTCCTGGAAGTCATTTAGCAAGGAGCATCCTTAGTGAGTAGGTTGTGTTAGGTGTTGTGCATCATTCATTCTGCCTACCCTGCTTCACCACACTGCACGCATTACTGCCAACACCACTTGTAGAACCTTACCATACTTCAGCGTACGCAGGATAGGCTGCCCTGTGGCATGTCAGCTAGGAGAGTGTGTCATTAATTTACCATATCTACGTCTTATTCCAAACGAACCCGACTGTCCTTCATAGTGACTGCCGGACCCTCGCTGCTCAAGGAGGTGCATTTTAGAAATGCTGTAGATTCATCTCACATTCTGCTTTCACTCTGTAATCACTTACCAACCACGTGTGACATGTGCTGGCAGATCATTGTCACTGCGGAGATTAGTCAACCACTTTCAAACCGCTAGGGTTGCGTAACTATAGTCATCTAAATGTGTGCATATATTTATTGATTTCGGCACTGTGTAATTTGCATAATAAATTGCCACTGAATGGAATCTCAGTGTTACATAATTCTGCAGCACCTTATACCAGTAGCATAATTATAGTTCATCAAGCGTACTGGAGGCTGACATCCAGCAACATAATCATTTCACGCAACGTATCAGGAGTGTTAATTGACATAACCAGCATCGCAACGAACTGAATATAATAAGTGTCTCGAATTGTAATATGTAACTAGGGAATGTTACTGGCACCCTTTCATAACAGTGCATTAGTTCAGAGGACAGCTTTGTTCGCTATTCTGATCCCACCCAAAGGTGTTACAGTAAAAGTAAATATGAATAACTGTAAAGTAACTTCTATATGAGACAGGTTTCTTTACATCCGATGTTTGAATTTATTCACTGCTTTTCCTCAGTGTTCTTTTCAGAGAGCTCAAGGTGACATGTTCATAAATAAACCGTAAGGAATTTCTTAAGCAAAACATTTATACAGGATGTTACAAAAAAGTACGACCAAACTTTCAGAAAACATTTCTCACACACAAAGAAAGAAAATATGTGATATGGACATACGTCCGGAAACGCTTGGTTACCATGGTAGAGCTCAGTTCCTTAAATCTCGTTAAATGTCATCGTAAATATCACTTCGTACAGAAAATGTCCCAAATATCCAAAAATATTGGTTCCTAGGTTTACCACCAGGTGGGCCACTGTGTGCTCTCAGTCCATAATTTTATGTGAGTTGAAGAGACGCAATGCAGTCACGATTACCTTCCGTCACGTCGCCTACCTGGTGGTGATCCCAGGAAGTAATATACATTCTAACAAAACTTTCCATTGGGTAACTGGAACAGTGTCTGTACAAAATGTTTTTATGATGACATGTAACGAAAGGTAATGGAAGGGGCTGTACCATGGACATTATGTGTTTCTGGACGTATGCCCATATCACATATTTTCTTTCTTTGTGTGTGTGGAATGTTTCCTGAAAGTTTGGCCCTACCTTTTTGTAACACCCTGTATTGAAGTTAAGCTCATCAAATTGTAGACGTACTATTGTTGCAGTTGCAAACAATGCCAACTGTCTCTAAAATGTTTGTGAATATTATCTCGATAAACTTCTTAGTTCTTATACAGTAAAACCTACCCTCTATAAAACTGAAATCTGTACAAACTGAGTTGTGGGGGAGCGGGAATTGGTATATATACGTTGTATAATATCTTGATCCAAACAGAAACCTCCATAATGAGGAAACTGAATGTAGCATGTTCATAAAGTTTACAGTTGGTCACAATCTCCTGTGTACTACGATACATGCAATTTTTTTAACGCACATTATCAGACTAGTGGTGCTAATTGTCCTATGGTATTTTATTACTATGTATATAGCATGTTACTGCTAGTTACAGTTTTGTACAGGAAGTTTGCTGACATCTCAGATAACAGGAATAACTGTCAGTTTCTGCCAGTTAAAAAGCATCATAGTTTAGTTTCAGAAGCTATAAAAAAAATAAAAAAAAAAGTACCCTAGTTTTCTGTCTCGTTTGCAGGATAACAGTTCACTTTTTTCAGTGTTGCGAAAATGATATTAGTTACGCTACATTCATTTTATTATCATGACATATCTGAGAGAATATTTTTCCAAATTTCATCAAACTTGGTAAAAATACTACTTAGTAAGTTGTTTCTCGGTTTTTTCATGTTAACAAACGTGTTCTAACCAAAGGTATGTTTTGTTCATACAGTGTTGATATTATCTCAATGGCTAGCATTTGAACTTTATTTGTTACAATAGATATCTGAGGAGCCATTTTTAAGAATTTCATCAAACTTTCGACACATAGTTCTTAGTAAAAAATATGGCAGGAAATAGGCCGCTAGGCTAAGAAAGTAATACAACAGACAGACATGCAAATGATACTTGTAAATAGGTACACACACACAGAGATATGACACATTTTTCCGCGGAAGTGTGGTCGCGATGTTTCACAGATATCAAACTGGCTTCCTTGTGTGGCATTACATGGCTCACTGCAGTCCAGTCTGCAGTGTGTGCTGTTACCTGTAAGCCTAGCAGCCAGAAGGCGAACTAAGCATGGCGGAAATTTCAATCACGGGGGCAGTAATGTAGGTCAGGTTGTGATAGTTTAGTGGTCCGTTAGAAGTGATCACAATCAGACCTACAGTACTGCATTAATTTGCATATAGTATACTCTTTGATCAGTGAAAGAAGCAGTGGTTATGTGTCTGAGAACTTTCACTTTAAAATCCTTTATTATTATTTCCAGGTGTTGACTTTAGCATATTTTTGTAAAGTACATATTACTAGTATGCAATTGTAATGGTATACACATATATTGTACCAGTATAAAAGGATATTCTGCACTGTCCGAACTTGGTATAGTAATACAAGTATACCAAATAAGCAACATAAATACACAGCTTCTGCAGGTTTTACTGTAATTTTCAAATAGTCTGCCAGCATAGTACTCTAGAGTTTCTGTACACATTGAAAAACTGTTAAAACAACCAATGACTGAGTAGATCAGATCACATGACCAATACTACAGAATAACGAAAACATACCATAGAAGGTATTATCTAAACGCCTACAGTGTTATTTTGTCACTTTTAATTATTTTTAAGTTCACATTTACCTTTAAGTCACTATCTAGGCATTTAATCACCTTTTAGTCACTTTTTCAACAAGAAAGGTAACTTTCACCACTATTTTGGAAGTGTTTGTACACATTGAGGCCTGATTGTGGTAGAAGATAACATGACATAAATTAATATAGATATTCTTTTATAATTCTAGCTCAGCATGACTAATTTAAACTTTATGGTTTAATTTGCATCCACTTTGAGGAATGTAGGCTTGTTATTTATGCTGGTAACTTTGTGGTGTCGCTTACTAACTGCAGCTCAAGTGTGCCAAAAAGTATTTCAAGTATGGATGTACTTTTTTTCAGTTGTCTGTACATAAGTTAAGTTGTATTCAGCAGCAAATAAAGTTTTATAACCAACTAAAAAAAGATTTTTAATGGAAAAGAATGGAATTACTGTATAGTAAAAAGAATTTGGAAAAATTAAAATGAAACTGATACATATTTTAGTGCAGGTAAATTCTTAAATTTGTCACATAAAAGATTATTTATTAATATGAGTAGTTAATAAGTACTTGTTACAAACTTACAACAAAAAAAATACTAACAGACCCCTCACCTCCATTTTATGTGAAGGTCACTGAAAGCCACATGTTCGGTTTCAAGGGTTGGTAGACACCTTGAATCGGCTGTTCTGCTGCGTAACAATTGCTACAAGAGTGATAGATCTTTACAGATGTGGCCTTCCTCCTCCCTTCATATTGCAGAATATGAGGAGATTAATAAATAATGTACATTAGTTATTGTTTAGTAGACTTCGAGAACGTGTAATTTTGTGGAAATGTTTAGCATGAAGGACTGTTTGGAGCTGTAGTCAACTTCAAGTTACCTGTGCTAATGGTGTGGCGATTGTGCAGATAATACACAATACTTACTAAAATCACAAAAATAACTATTTACTTCATAAAAATTGATGTTCTCGTAAATTTAAGGTTCTCGTAAATTTAAGGTCTTGAGAGCATAAAATTGTTAAATTGAAGTTGCATCATTTACCAAATGACCAAATGTTATACTCTTGTGACTTTTAAATTTGAAATATATGTGTGTGTGTGATAAAAAAAAGTGCTCTGGATTTATTGTGAAGGAAAATCACAAGTGGATAGTATTTTAATTATATTTTCTTGTGAAGTATGGGACACTGTGTGAAGTGTGCTTGCCTGTAATGCCTTGTGACAGATCTGTCGCAGCGTGTGGACAGCGTCAAGGAGGAGAACCTGAAGTTACGATCTGAGAACCAGGTGTTGGGGCAGTACATAGAGAACCTCATGTCTGCCTCGAGTGTGTTCCAGTCCACTTCTCCCAAAACTAAGAAGAAGTGAGCATCACAGCTAAAGTACTCTTCACTTACTTTGTTATTTGCGGTGGCTAGCCTGCCCAGTTTTGAGGATGAATAGTTCATCATGCGTGCACACTTGTGGAAGCTTATGGATGTAAATGAAATTATTCTGCCAATGTTACCTACATTAATTTATATTTTCGTGCTACATTACATTAATATTTATTTGTATTTGCTTTACTACAACAGTAATAAATGCCAATATATCTAGTGGAATCCTTCAGCCAGCTTTTGTATGTGTGGTGAAGGCTTAAAAAAATTTTATCTTGCCAGCATTACACATCTGCTACTGCATTTCTGCAAGAAAGGATTTCATAGGTATTCAATTAAGTGATTTTAACCAAAGCTGGCATATAGGAAATCAACACATGTTTATCACTGGTGTCGGCAAGAAAGTTTTGTTATTCTAATTGTCTTTTTATTGCTAGGAATGAATATGGGACTTGATTGGGATGTGCCCACAGCACATATGAATGTTTCCCTAGGAGAGTATTTGTTTGTAACAGTCAAAATTAGTGTAAAATAGTATCTTAATATTACGTACATAAGAGTGGGCTGCATATGAAGTATGACCTTACTAGTACGGGTCTGGAGATTTAGAGTATCATTGCCAACAATTTAGTCTCCTTATTGAATGAGTTTGTGAAATAGCAGTCTGCAGCTTTAGCAGTGTGTTGTTTTAATATTGTTGTATGGGAAATGTTAACCTACTGCTAATGCTGTTTGCAACATCAGTAAATAACACATTCTAGTTATGGCCTCTGCATACCAGTGGCTTTTCACCACTAAATTGGTCAGAAAGTTACCGAACTTTTTTTTTTTAACACTACTGTAAAAACATGTTCCTCTACACCCAATCGTGAATGAACATGCCAAATAATATAGTCTTTTAATATTTAAAAATTAATGCTTTTATCTTACCTCTCGTGCATAGAATCTCAAATCTTCAAATAAAAAACATTGTTAGCTGCAGAGCTTTGCAACAATTAAAGTTGTCTTGCTAAGTGTTACCGAGATGTATTTTTTTAAACTTTAATGTTAACAAATAATATTCTTTAAACTTGCCAGCTGGGTGTAACTACAAAGTTTGAGTATGGATTAATTTTTATCTCTCTGTATAGAAACAAATTGGTCGGGTTTTTGTTAAAATGTTCAACCAACTTCACGCATGTGATAAGTGGATAACAGTAACTTATTCTTTTTCAGCAAGCTGTTTATTAATTTTTTTTTGCAGAAATGCACAAAACATTTTAATAACTTACTTATAGATGTAAGATTTTGCACTTTCTTCTGAAATTACCATAATGTGTGGTCAGATGATTGAAGTAATCATGTATAGGACACATTTAATCAATAAATTACCACTGGTCACATAGGTATTTCAATGTAATTTATTTTCCTTGTACGTTAATAAATGCAATATTGAAGACATAGCTATTGTGAAAAGGTAATTTGTGTAAATTACAAACCTAAGTAATATACAATGAGAGAGGTGGGAATAGTGCTGCTAATATACTAGTAAAAACAATGCAATTAAGACTGAATTGCACTTACAGTGAAGCATGGATGACAAGTTACATGCATGATTGTGATATTTCACTGGCTGGGCCAGCTTCCTGAAGTGGCTAATAATGGTGGCTTAAAGCTGTTTAGTAAGCAGTGGTAGGCAAGTAGTAATGCTCGTAGGTCATGGGGTGAAGTAGGGTGTGGTTAATAGTTTTGTGTTGATCCTGATTGGTGTATGCCAATAAAAGCAGTTATCAGAGCATCTGCTGATACAACTGTATATAACTGACAAAAAAAATGTTTATTCCATGCACCATGTTAATATTGTAAACATCTATGTGCCACACCTATATATTTTCCAAAATTCACACTGCGAAAAGTGGAGTGTGCTCGTTTCAAACAGAAGCAGTCGGCACAGGCAATGTGGCAACATTGAGTGAGACATGACTCGCTAACACACGCACATGTCTCATGCAATCTGCAAGTAGAAGGCACATCGTTACCACTACCAATCGCTAATAACTTGTGTGAGATATCCTTCATTTATTACCAATCCACAATTTAAATTAAATTCTGTATAAGAAGGGTTGCATCTACCATGTAGTTTCTGCTGATCTTTGGAGTGCATGACTGGATTTAGTTTTTCTGGACATTCTCCATTGTGATGTAAAAGATAGCTGACAAAGAAAATTAAAGGCAATAATAAAAAAAAAACCAGAGTATGCTTAAGTCAACAAGATAAAAGACAATGTAAAATTCCAAAAAATGGAATCTGAATATAAACTCACTCGCAAGATGAATGGCATCAGAACAGATATCAAATCACATCCACTTCCAGCATAAACTCGCAGGAGAAACCTGTTGTTACACATGTAACCTCTCACGATGACACTTGCAACTCCTGTTACAATACCAGAGTGAACCTTCTTGGCCTCTGAACTTTGCGCAGAACTGAAATACCGTAGCTAAGTCCACTGCAAGGTGCCGATAGCCGTAGCACAATTAAAATACTAACAATATGTTTTGTCTCTTGACAACACGTGCATGGTTCCTGAACTGCTGTGTACCTTACGTATGCTTTCATCACAGTATTTATGCTAAGATACAATGAGAATATTAACAAGGGTAATTAAATATTAAAAATTAATTTAACTTTTTTTTTTTTTTTCCCACCTAAGCCAGAAAATTTTTGCTGGTTCAACATCATATTACATAGATTACGTTGTAAGAGCCTACTCATCTTTTGGATTGGATATTATTGTCACGTAGGGTGCAGACACTATAGCATGGGTAATAAGGGCCTGCAAAAGCTTTCATAGTATTTAAGTGTATCCGTTGAACTAATTAGTTTTAGCTGAACACCATTTTAGTAATGCAGTAGCATGACTGCCCAAGTCTAGTTAATTTGCGTATGAGGCAAGGACAGATGTGTTGTAGCTGTTGAATAACTGTCTATAAATTACACTTGTATTTTTTTTTTATTTAAAATCCCACAATAGTTTTCTCTCACACCTTCCTTTTTAATTATCAGTACAAGTAAAATTTTGTTTAGTCTCCAATGACTGGAAAGAATTTAAGCTTGCCTATTATAAATTTTTTCTACAGACAATATATTCTTTTGAACTGCATGAATTAGGTGCAAAAAACTAGAATTTTATTCTTTCTTTATTCTCAAAGCACACATACATATTTTTTTGTTACCAGTGAATTTATTTAGCATTTACCTTGTAAATTTAGAGAAGGGTGATAAATTCAGACCATTTATCATAGATGTCATTTCAGTAGTTACTAAATTAGTAATTTATTCTACAATTGTTATATTGGTTGTAATGCTAGGTTTCATTTAATTTTCTCAGTCTACGAAAGACCAATAAA
>PNEQ01050116.1:19436-42632 GCA_003012365.1 Medauroidea extradentata
GGGGGGGGGGGGGGGGTGGTGAATAACACTAAAACAAGGGAGTGAGCAATAGATTTTGGTCAGTGCTTAACATGGTCTGTAGCACTGGTGGGCACTGACATGTGATAATGAAGGGGCAAGGAAAGTGGAAGATACCCGAAAAAACCTGCTGGGAATCGAACCCAGATCGCCTTGGGGGAAGACAACTGGTCTGACCATTCTGCCACCGCGGACACATAACACTGAAACAAATAGCTCTAGAATAGATTACAGTTATGATAAGTATCTGCACTGAATTCAGATCACAAAGTTGAAGTTACTTTGACTGTGTTGATCCTGTTGCTATTTGTTAAGGAGCCTCCCTACCCGTCCTTCAAATGCTTTGCAGTGGGTTAAGACTATTCTCATTATGACGAAACTGTTTAACCCACATTATATCTGTATATCGACAGAAAGAACACACACTTCAAACTATGTCACTACAGTTTTAAAAATTCGACATTTATTACAAATATCACTGTCTGGCTCCTCAAGCAAAAATGGCTTTTCCATACTGCCATACCAGGAAAATTATCGACTGGATTCGAAAAACAATACTATAGAAACAAGCGTCAGACTTTGAACTATGCTGCCCACAAATAAATGATGTGGTCACCACTTAGTCCCATAGGAAAAAAAGGATAACAGTAAAGCACTTCACATCATCTGTGGGGGTTCGCGCGGTGAGGCAAGAGTACATTACATAAGTTGGTCAACAGCAACCTTACCGCTCCTGCCTCACACACACAAACGCAGCCTATCTAGGGAGGTCCCTTAAATTACACTGCAATAGATTGAGAGTTTACCATCTTTCTCTAAACACACACGCGCATGCACGCACACAAAATTATTATGGTGGGATAATTCTCAAATGTTTGTCGATGACAAAAAACATACTGCCTCTCACACACAAAATAAGTGTGTTCAGAATTGCAGAAGTTTGTAGGGCGAAAATCTAGTTTATATTCAATTATTCAACAAATGAGAAATGTCCATCCTTCCCTCACAAGTAAATTAAGTCGCAGACGTGTTTGCTGTTACTGTAATGGCGTTTAGAAGCTAAACATCTTCAGCACTAGAGTGGCAGCACTAACCTACTACAAATAATGTGCTGGTTCTCCTTATTGCTACACTGGAAAATTTCGCGAATACAATGACATGTAGGCTAGAATCCATTATACTATGCATACTCAAGCCCCGGCTATTTGTTCACTAGCTGCTACTCTGTGGAACAGCAGACAATGAACGAATAGACGGGGCTTGAATATACATAGTATAATGGATTCTAGCCTAAAGGTCATCAAATTCGCGAAATTTTCCAGTCCCTACTTATTGCTCATGCTATAGTTTACACCCTTCATGACAATATAGCCTATCCTTTATATGAGCATCCATTGTGAAAAAAAATAGATACTGGAGCATTTTGACAATAAAACAATGGCAAAATGAACTAAAAACCCCTCTTTTACTTAGTGAATTACTCACTCTCTGGCCAGCTGCAATGACGTGCCTAGTAGGTGATGATATGATTAAAAACCTTAACTAAAGGTATTCAATGCTGCAGTGTGCTCCAAGTATAAGGGAAAAAAATAATACTGACGCACACCTTCACCTCATATCTGTAAACATGTAGATAAATACAAAGATAGATTGACCTGAATCATTAACACATTTACAGGTGATTTATCAAGTTCTGAAGACCATTTTGTCTAGATTAACAGTTACAAACAATATTGTGACCTCAGATGTTAACTTCTGAGCATTATTACTTTGATACCTATTTTAGTTGTTTTCTTTATATTTGGAAGTACTGTAGCAGGAATGTATGCATTACCCTAAATGGTAGAAAGTAACTAGGGTTCCAGAAGTGTTTACTTTATTTCATACCACATATAAATAAAACATATCTGAAAAGTGACAGAATAAAGCTGCATTTGATGAAAGGATTTACAAGACAAAAAACAAATCATTCTATGAACAGAAATGGGAAGAGGGTAGGCCGGTGTAAAACTAGAAATTAATTAAATATACAGTATAGACTTAGTACAGGAAACAAATATACTATACATACCTAATTAAACATCTGTACACCACTACATTTATAACAATTTTTTTCCCCTGGCAATTGTAGTTCTGTGCCCAGAATGGTGAGGTCACCTGTGTGGCCGGAAATTCTTTGCAGTGTGTGGAGTCTGGCACCCGCACTATACCGTCCCTCTACAGGCAGGCATGCATGAATGAATGGCCAGGCAACAGTGGAGTCATTGAAAAGCCCTCTAGAGATAGTCCAGTGACTGGTCACTCAGAAGTTCTCTCAAGTTATTTCTATGATCGACCAGCCGACTTCCCTCCGCCGCTAGCCATTCCACAGGCGCTACAAGTGCGAAGAATAGGCAACGCACAGTATGTGTTGTATGTTCCTTTCGAACCAATATATGTCAAGGGCAATTCAGGCTTTAGGGACTCTGCAACCTTCAGTTACGAGCAGTTAGCCCTGCACAGTTAAACGGTTGAAATTTCTAAGATTGCCAAGTGTAAGCAATCAATGGAAGGTAAACAAGTATTTTATTGAGTATTTAAACTGTTTTTTTTTTATCCCAGAGTTCCACTAAAGCCCACTCTTTCCAATTACCCTCTTCTCTGGGGATCAAAGCAGAAGAGGATAGGGTCTTATCAAGGAAACTACAGCCAGACCCCAAACACAAAACAGCACAAAGAGACCCTATTTAACCCTTGTACACACATACCAAAACATCACATAAGCATGAGTTTGATACCATAAATATAAATTGTATATGACAGTGTTGTCCGCATAAACTTGTGTAAAGTGAACTGCCTAGTACTGACCTTGTGTCTGCTCTCAGAGCAGAAAAAAAAATGATCCTATCATATGTACGATAAAAATTAACTAGGATATATATATATATATATATATATATATATATATATATATATATATATATATATATATAATGTAAACATTGGTACATTCACTATGCATTGCAACTTTTTTAAGGGGGATGTACAATCTCCATTTTGGGTGTATGTACATAATGTACTGTATGTTTCATCATAATTCTTGTTTCGTTTCTGGGACCTTAATTATATTAGAGCATAAAACGTGCACTATGAATTTATAGAATTTCTAATGTCACAAGCAATTTTATGCTAGTTCTGTTTCTGCATCTGAAACCTGCAAAGGTAGTTACATACATAATCAGTATTCTATTACAGATGTTCATAAATTGTGTCGTAATGTAGCTAGAATTTTAATAATGAAGCAAACACAGTTTGTACTTAAAAATTAATAAATTTGAGTTGACTGCACTCCTTCCCCCTTACAGAAACTGTCCTACATTGTAGTTTACATAAACATTCCTGTGCATAACCTCAACTTCTACATTCATTATTACAACATGAAATTTCTACCTATATTATACAAACTTTTGTATTACTTCTGAATAAGTACTGGTCTTAAATTACCTGCAAGATGCTCGAAAATTTTGTATTGCAACTTCTATAAAAACAACTTCAAGTTTTCTATTTGTTTCATAGATCTATATTACTGTGCTGCAACAAAAATACCCC
The DNA here is from genome assembly GCA_003012365.1 of Medauroidea extradentata. Taxonomy (NCBI): domain Eukaryota; kingdom Metazoa; phylum Arthropoda; class Insecta; order Phasmatodea; family Phasmatidae; genus Medauroidea; species Medauroidea extradentata. The sequence goes on from PNEQ01050116.1 coordinate 23,043, forward strand.
GTTCACAAACAATATCATTGATGCTTTTGGTAACTATAACACATCGCAGGGCTGCTGTATTGTCTCAACAGTTTTTGTTTATACACAACTACTGAAGACAATCTGCAACAAGTTTGTAGATAAGTTACTTATTCAGAAGTACTAACACTGGCCTTAAATATCTCTAAACACTTATTTGCACATTATACAGTAATATGTTATTTCTCATAAATTAAGAATGTACATTACTGTTCAACATTTCAAATGCTACAGTTACATAAAGAATACATGTCTGAATACTGATAGAGAGTTTTTTTTATTTCCACATGAACAACACTTACTTCAACTTGTGGTCAGTTCCTCAGGTTCATGGAAGCAAGACCAACGACAAGTATGATTACCTGTACTCACATCATTATCCAGTGTTTTTAAATATATTGAAAGATGTTGGAACACTATGCATGTATGTATTTGTGTATATATCAATAGAAATATTGTTCACAAACTGTTTTACCCGGAGTTCAACAACTACAAAAACAGCAAGCCTGCTTTAATACACGTCAACTTCGGGAGGGAAATGTATTAGCTAGGTTCTCCGTGGCAGGAACTGAGTTGACTTCTGTCCCCATGCGGTCTTGCTGCCGTTCTTAGGTTTGCCTGATCGTTTAATGGCCATGTACCAGCCAAGATGAGCGTACTTGCGGGACAGGTAGGAGTTGTACTGCCCAGCCACCATCTCTACGAAGATTGTACCTTCCTCAGACACGTCTTTCTGTGAACACCACAGTATCTGCTTGAATCTGTTGCAAACACATTTATAAAAATTATATTAAAATTACCTAATAAGCGAAATAATGTGTACTGAACAGCCTATCAAAAGGGTTACTGTAATATGTTATGAATATGGCATGCATATCTTCCTTTTTAAAGTCAAAACAAATTTTTTATCGAGCATGCTACGTAAAGTATACTTTGATATTGCCATGGCAAATAAGCAGTTTTAATTCATAATTCAGTGTATAGTGCATGTAACGGGAACAAAGGGACAAGCTCTGGAGCTGTTTATTGGTGGTAGCTAACACTTGTGGTGTATATCTCCACACATGAGGTACTTAAATAGTACCTTGATGAAAATATCAATTATAAAAGGGGACGGGGAACTGTGTTCAATATCAATTATAAAAGGGGACGAGGAACTGTGTTCAGTATCCCAAGCCATATGCAGGCCCAAGTGTCAGGACCATAGTAAATACAACTTCTATTATTTTGCTGCACCATTTAAATGTTACAGTTAATAGATGCATTACTTCACTAATAAAGCATGATAAAGTTAAACTGCTGGAAACTAACCTTACAATGGCAAAGTCCACTTGGCATGCAAGCTTGTTAGTTGTCAGAACTACAGGAACTACTGGATCTAAGCAATCTGCATGCAGTTTCTGCCACTATTGTGGAATGGCAAGGTGATATGTAGTATTGATGGCTTCGTGAGAGGTTTGCATTAGGGAACTCGCCGTGGTAAAAATTGAGTTGCCTTCTGTCCATGTTTGGTTTTAGGCCCTCGCTTTGGCTTCCCATTTTTGTCAATTCCAACCAGCCAGTCACTCCAGGTTTTCGATGTGTATGTGTTGCACAGCTCGGCCAGATCTTCCACAAAAATAGTTTCTTCTGCATTCATATCTTCCTGTAGCCATACAGTACATAAACGTATTTGAAACACAACACAGCTTGAGATAATTCTAGGCCCAGACTTTCAGCAAGTGCAGATATGCAAGTTAGATATGAAGTATTTCACAAAACAGAAAATATTGAGGAAAAATTTAGAGCATTTAAATATGTATTTAGGATCTCAGCGAGGTCAGACCCCGAATTTTCGCATGTGGGAATTGTGCCGGACAATATCGTTGGTCGGCTGATTTTCTCGGGGATCTCCCATTACCCCCCACCATTTCATTCCGGCACTGCTCCGTACTCACATCATGTCACCCTTCATCAGCACTAAAACCTTCGCTGTTAAGCAATGACCAAAAATGTCTCGCTCACTCAATGTATATTTCTATCAATAACTGGAATACATATCTTAACTGAGGCATTCAACTGTAGTTTAAAATTAAAAAATGTTGCTGAATTGTGATGTGTAACTTTTGTTTAACAGAACAGTAAATAACTATGTAACTTGGTTTCTATTCTTAAAATTAACAAGAAATTGACTGATCATAAAAGTGATTTTTTTTTTTAAATTATTCACACTATGTGCATAACAATAAATTTTTTCTCACAGAAAATTGTGGATTTTTTATCCATTTCATCGGTTGCATTAGATAAGCTATATGAATGAGCCAGTGGTACTGATTTTATGTATAAAACTATGAAAGAAAAGTTAGCATCATTGAAAATTTTATATCTGTAGGGTCTTTTGAATAAATAAATTGAATGTGGACACACAGCTGCAAAGGATGCATGCCTGATTCAAGGAATTAAAACATGAACCACAAAAATTTCTTTGGCAACATGCATCTATCATTGACATCATGGTGGGTTGCTGGGGAAATGGAAAAATATGAAGATAATGATAAGGACAGTTGGACAGATGTTGGTGACAAGGTTACTGGGTTAGAGTGGCTAGTAGGAAGAGCTGAGACAATATGGATGGTGGGAAAAGGTACATGTAAATATACAGTGAGCAGAAATCTTAGTAATTTTAAAGGTGTAATTAATAATTTTATGCCATAAAATTAAAAAAATATATATCTTAAATTTGTTTACTTATGCAGCATTTTTGTCCAAATGTCTTTACTTCAATTTATTTAGTAATAATTTTGCGAGTATGCCAATCACAGGAACTTATAACAGAACCAGAAAAAAATGCTCGTGCAATTGATCACTCCCGATATTCTGCATGCACTGGCTACGTAATAATCAAACTATTGAAACATTCGAATTTGCATTCAAATTTTGTTCAAATTTGTGGAATAATGTACATTGTGCGTAGCACTTACAGTCTGTCTCATGAAAGAATTCCATATTTTGACATTTCTCTTCTGAAAAATTTGCCTGGCTGTTCCATTGTTCGGAGCTTTAAACCTACCTGGCTTCCTGGAAAAGCACCATCTTCACAATCCTGTTTACAGACACACTTCTCAGAAGTGAACTGTCAAAATGTGGAATTCTTTCATGAGATAAGACTATACTTGGCCTCTTATTAATAGTAATTTCAATTTTATTTTTTTGTCTTAATATTTTTTTTGTTGTTTATAACATTTCATGTAGGCCAACTTAACTAGGTATAAGGATGTATACGACAGGATCCAACATATTAATTGGGGATGCTAGTAAAGAAATTAACATTTAAAATTTAACTGTTACGGCAAGATAAAAGTATTAAATTTTACGTGTTGATTTTGTCTTGAGTCATGTCGTGTTTGGGTTCGTTTTAAAGCTATTTTAATTTCAAGCAACTTTTCTAAGTAACTTTTTCTTATATTTTGCCTTGTTTGGATTTTTTAAGTCTCAAGTAGCCTCTTGACTTGCTTCTCGTGGAATGGGATTTATTTGGCAGGCTGGTCAAAGTTTACTTGCTTGGAAGCACGTACAGAAAAGCTGGGTTTTAAAATTTCAAGTAAGCTCTGAGCTAGCCTGTGCTGGGATGGATTTATCTGGCAGGCAGGTCAGAGTTCACCCGCTTGGAGGCATGCACAGAGACGTGCTGGAATGCAGGGAGCTCTGCAGGGCATTTCTCGATCAACGTGGGTGGTAGTACAGTCTTCAAAAGAACTCCGAAAAGGTGGTGATCCGTGGCAGACTGATGACGCTGCACATCCCTAATTAATAACTTAATGAATGTTTAGCTGGTATGTTGAAACAAAACACTTTGCAAATTTATCAGTAACCATGTTACATACTTTTCTTCCTCAGTAAATGTCAATTGACCCGTTTTTAACAAGTTGGATCCTGATGTATCACTCCGCCGCTTGGCCGAGTAAGTCAGAGTGTTCGTCCAGGAGGTTATTAGTTAGTGCGTCATGGCGGCAGGAAGAAGACATGTTAGATGTGGGAGAGAGGTTGTGAAGCCTAGAGAGCGTATTCGTTAGAAGAGATTCTCTCTCTTAATTTTTTTGTCTAATTTTTTTTTTCTCTCTTTTTGGCATGCTGCCTTTTCATTTATAGTTTTTTAGTAACCAGAAGTAGGTATTAATAACCACATAGTCAGTTTCTAAGGTAGATAAAGTGCAGGGCCAAGTACTACTACTGAGGGCAGACGGAAAGGTGTAATACGTAGATAAGAACAATCCACCTCTTCTAACCCTATGTGAATTGCCTTTGTATGGTAAATTTTGTCAAAAGATGTTAAATAAAAGAAAAGATTCCGATATGATTTTTAGTTATTATTAATCTGTGGCTGATTAACCTCACTGCTATCCGGGCATCAGTATAATAGGCACCACCTCTAGATCAGGTTGTTTGCTTTCGTCATTGTTCTGCCCGCTAACTACCTGCAGCAATAGCAACGGAATGAACACTACAACTAAAACAGCAAGCACTCACCTCACAACATAATTCAATTTATGTTTTTGAATTTCCTGAATTTACTTAATATCTCTAAATACGTACTATTTGATTTATTTAATATCTTTAAATACATATTGTTGGATTAAATAGGCAATTGTAATGGAATTACAGTTGTATATTTTATTTTGAAGTAATTATCAGTATAAATTCTATTTTTAAAACTTATGTAATTAATATATTTCACTGATGTTTATGTTTTGGGATGAATAATTCTAAATTCAATTTTAAAGCCTATTTAAATTCCTATTTATGTATGAACCTGCTAATTTTGATTTTTGTCATATCATGCCTTATGTAATTAATGATTTTTTTTTCCTGTTTGCTGAGATACTCAGAGTTTTATGCAGTTTAAGGAATGCCTATCAGTATGATTAGTTATACTTTCTCTAAGTAAGTGAACATTCCTATTTCTCTGAGGCGATTGTTTCGACCGACGCTATCAGTGTCATTTTTCTTGCTTCTTAAATAAACTCCCATCGTGATAAGACGTATGCGGCAGGCCTCCTGATGTGACGCTTGATTTACTGCCGCCGACGTAACGATAGGAACCCTTGGGAGTTGGGTTTAGATGATAATTTAATATTACAGTATGGGCCAGTTAAGAAGAGGCCAATAATTTTATTTTTATATTTAGCCTAGTTGATAATAGTGAGCCTCAAGCCAACGAGGGATGCACGTAAGAAGTTACAGGCCATTAATTTTTTTTTGTTTCTTTCTTAAAAATGAACTCAACTGCACAATATTTTCGGAACTTTGGACAAATTCACTGAAATTAATGCCTCATATTTTTGTTTAATAATTCTTATTTCAATGTAGTAGATGTGTATTTGAAAGACAAAAAGAAATCCTAAACCTAACTAGAGGTCTTGAGAACTATCAGAGACTCATATTTTCCGTCTGAGCTACAACATTCGTCGAGCAAACACCTGTTTTAACTTTATGTGGAGTATAATCAATGTTTAAGTTTTGTGAAATATATAAATATGTTTTGTATCTGGTCGAGAGAATTCTATCTATAACTAGTATGCATATTTTTACTATAATGTAGGGAATAGCACCTAATACATTTCCGTCAATCATTTGCCATAAATTTTATTTTTTTTAATAAAAGGACTAAGCATTTTTTTTCATATGTATTTGCTACGTGGGTGTTACGTATCTTGTCAAGGAATCAACCAAAAATGTCTACAGTCGTCTCACAATAATAACTTCATTTCCATACACTATACTCCGCTAAGTTATTACACAATTTAATATAAATTTATCAGTAACTGTAAAAATTAAGTTATACTGGTCTGCACGAAGATGTTCGAGAAAGAAATCAAATATTATTAAAATACTGATACTGTACATGTTTGAAAATAATCTATTCTGACTGAAAATATAATTTTAAAATTTATATAATTCTTCGTTCATATTTATATCTGGCTACCAAACCTTTAATGTCTGTTCAATACTTAGGGGAAGGAAGAAGTGAAATCTGCTTTCGATTATTCCTCCGTATCTAGCAAACACTACAAGATAAATATATAGTTGGTTTTTTACTTTGAATTGATGACTACGTAAATACCCAAAAGTGGTTTCAGGATTTTTCGAAATTTGACTCCCATAAGATGGAAAGGGAGGAAACGTGGCTTATATTAATTGTTTACGTCGCTAGAACAGAATGGGCTACAGTTGTGATTTTTACGTCACTTTGATACTTATACAAATGTCTAAGATGGGATTTCAAGACGTTTCGAAATTCGATACAGGAGGTGGATAGAAGTGAAAAAAAGGTTTTCGATTATTCCTTCACACTTATTTAACCATTTGAGATATCCGAGTGATTATGGTTTCAGGATCATGCTCTTACGAAAATACTGTACCGAAAATATTTCATGATTTTGCCATATTCGACCCCAAAAGGGCATAAAAAAAACTTTTATTAATGTGTTTTTGATTCATAAACAGTATATATTGTCATCAACACTATTAAAAGTTTTAGAGATTGATTGATGTAAATTTAGCTTAATAACGATTTTACTTTAATGTCTGGAAAGTAATATCATACTCAAAATTTTGATGTTTGACACCTATGAAGGTGAAAAGTGTTTTCAATGAACTGTAGAAATATCTTGGACCCAGGGGACTATCGTGTTTTTCAAGTCTATGAGACACCCATAAAACATTTTAACATGTTATTCAAGGGTTATTCTAAATTCAGTTTCTAAGGGGGTGAAAAGACGTGGAAAGCGTTTTAGAAATATCCTCATTGTTCTAATCATTCGAGATATAAGTGGGCTTTACTTTCCATCGACAGCGAGGTCATTATAAATGGCGACTTACAACTTTATAGTATAACAGTAGTTGGAAGAGGAGTCGGTCACTGCCTTTTGTTAAGAAAACCATCCCAGCATTTGCCTAGAGCAATTTCGGGAAACCATGGAAAACTGAAATCAGGATGGCTGGTTCGATACCCAGGTCCTCCCTAATGCATGTTCCAATGTGGTACCGTTGCGCCGCCTCGCCCAGTCATTCAAGATATAAAGCTGTTTTATGCTTCTTAATAATGATTACGTAAATGGATGTAAATGTAATTCAGAATATTTCTAAATTCCAACTCTATAGATTGATGTGTGTTTTTTCAATGGTTCTTTGCCTTAGCTGCTACTACATGTTATTGTCTTAATTTTCAGTTCAATTGGATACTTACACAAATGTCTATGATATGTAAGAAATATTTTAAGAAATTCAACACCTGAAAGGAATAAAACACACAAAATTTGTTTTCGACTAGCAAGTGATACATATATATCTAATCGGGCGAGATGTTTACTTCAGATTGATGCGTACGGAAATAAACGAAAGTTATATACATTGTTCACTGGATAAAATAACTAAATTATCAGAGGTGGGAAGGGAACTTAGTTTGTAAACAAACTTCCAAGACAGACAATCTAAAAAACAAGTATGACCAGGGATAAATAATTTAAACTGGAATTACATTTTGCAATTCTTATTTATGTAAAACATTTATGTATCTAGAGAATAAATATTTTATTTATTGTATTTGTTATCATGAATGCTTTCGATGCTAAATGGAGCAGGTGGCCTAGAGTTATTTCACCATTCTCTATTAAACACTGCATATGCATGTTCAGTGATAAAACTCGTTGAAGTCACTAAAAGCAGTTCTCTCTTTATGCAGACAATCTTCTGAATGTAACTTATAACCACTGCCCTTCCTCATTTTTCCTAGTGTGGTGGGTGTAAATTTCTTCCATAGTCAGGATATATTTTGATTTTGACAGAGTACAGGTATGGACATATGCAGCCACTAAAATTAAAAACAAAAATACGAAGTTCTTATCTCATATGTAAACTACTTTCCATTAAGAAAAATTTAGGAGGGTACAAATGATATATTGTACCCACTCCCAAAATTGTGAGGGAGGGGGGTACATTGTACCCCTGTACCCCTTCTCCCCGTTCCAGCACCTCTGTCCTTCAGGTAGGGTCGCATTGTGCATGAGAGAAGGCCGGAGTGCAGGTTGGGCCAGCTGTTCTACTAGCGAGACATGCCTGTCGCCCATCCGGCCCAAGAAATGGATTAAGTGAGGGCGAAACAAATGTGAAGAAGCATCAAAATGAGAGGCAGGGTAAATTGGAGTTTCCCGAGAAAACCCGCCGTCTAATGGCAACATCTGCTAAGTTTCCTATATGCGAAAAATCCAGGATCAAACTTGGATTGTCTAGGTATGAGACAAGAGGTCCCACACTTGGATATCAATTTTATGTTTGGAAATGTATATGGTATGTTAAGGAGGTTTGAAATTAATAATTATGTGGACATATTACAGATTAGCTGGAAAATGCCAAAGTAATTACCTAGTTGTATGCAAGTGGAATATAATTCATAAAAGGAGAAATAATAATAATAATAATAATAATAATAATAATAAAAGGCTACCAGTTGTAAAGTAATGACATTACAACGTGTGTTGTATGAGGACTTAGGGGAAACAAGTCATTTATAGTGTATAGAAAGTAAACATTCTTGCGATCTAAACAAGTTTTTAAAGTCCTCAAACATCAACTGTAACAAACGACGAAAGAAAAATTCCAATACACTCAAAATCAATTAGACATATATGATCTCTTAACATTTTTGTTATTGTTATGTACGTAATTTTGTTTTGTTATATTTAAAGATGTATTAATTTTTGCTGACTCCCTAAGGTTGATCCTGATCCAGCCAATTAGATGAGCCTAATCATTCACCAACTTTATCACACCTATTCCATTCCAAATATACAGGTTGAGTCGAGAGGAAAGATACATGCTTTGAGGGGTGATAGTACTGGGGATTCTGAACAAAATGTTTCTAATAAACATATGCCCATTTCTTAACTATTTCAGAGAAACTTAATGAAAGCAAGGAAAAGGGGAATGTGCAGGTGACGGTAAATCACGCTACTGTTATCTTATGCTGTGTGTAATTTTGTACGTTTCCACGAGGTGGCGCTCTAAGCATGGTGCAGTTGTTTACCTTAGTCTCAGTCCTACGGTGCTTGCCCTAATATTGGGAACTACAGTGTTGTTATGTGTACAGTGAATACAGTTCAGTGTAGTCTAAAATGCCACAGGTCTTCAAACATGCAGAGTATGCTGACATGTTGTTCCTATGGTTTCTCCGATGGGAATTCCAGAGCCATAGTTTGTGAGTACGAACAATTTCCTACATGCAGAGTTCCAGATAGCAGGGTGTTTGCAGGATTGCGTGACCGTGGTACGCTTCCCAATGTAAATTTTGTATCTGAACATCCTGTACAACAAGCTCTTTATGAAGTTGAGAACATTCTTCAGGTACTAGAACGCAGCCCAACAACTAGCTCGAGATGAATTGCTGCTCAATTTCATACATCATTGGATTACTGTTTGTGGGGTTGGCTTAAAAGCGAAGTCTACACGTGCAGGGTGGACACAAGAGAGGAACTTCTCGCTCGTGTTTACCATGCTTGTGCTCAAGTAAAGCAATGTACTAATGAGCTCAGATCAGCAACACAGCAGCTGTCTATCTGAGCAGCAAAATGCATTGAAGTTGGTGGTGGAGTGTTTGAACATGTTTTGTGAGGAAATGTACACAATTAAAACATACAGTAACAGTATCGTGATTTACGGTCACCTGCACATTTCCCGTTCCTTGTTTTGATTCGGTTTCTCTGAAACCGTTAAGAAATGGGCATATGTTTATTAGTAACATTTTGTTCAGAATCACCAGTACTGTCACCCTTGAAAGCATGTAACTTTCCTCCTGACTTACCCTGTATATAATAAGCTGCATCAGTTTAAACAGAAAATAGTTACGAATCTTCAGAAAGAAATCTGACAAGGCAACTTTTTGAGCAGCAGCTTTCTCTTGCCTACATGACACTGCTAGAGTAGACAGTAAAATACATATTTTCAATTAGTAACATGCTAAGAAACTTTAGATCTGTAGTGGGGGAAGCTACTAACACAAAAAAAAATATTAGTAGTGAACAGACAGTGGCTGACTATAGCATGTAAGTGCTGGGTGAAGGGTTCACTACATCCTGATGCCAGGAATCAAAATATTATTAGTATTTCTCTAAAAGGAGAACAAATACAATGCAATGGAATTAAATAAATTATGTGACTAAATTTTTAAATAGTGACTAGTCCTTAACAAAGTTACACAAATTGAGAAAAAAAACAGATAAATTCTTGGGACCAATTTTACTACAAAAACCCCAATCCTCTTGTTACACACAACTATAACATTTAATTATTGACCAGGGTCGTAGCTTACAAAGTATTGGGAGCTCTGTGGTGCGATTATGTGCGAGACAAGTTTCATTGACTCACTGCACAATGTTTAGTATTGTACGCCTATGTCTTACACAACAATTCCTACATTCATGATTGGACTACCTTATTCTCCAGGCATTGTATGCCACGTTTATAGGATGTTTGTATTACCACTGGTTCAATGAAACTGTTTGGAGTTTGTGCATATAGGAAAGTAGTAGGGTGGTTATAACTAATGTCTTGTTGACATAAAAGTCATTAGAGATGCAATATAGCTCGGACAGATGGGAAACTATAAAATAAATCAGCCATGGCCTTTAGTCAAAAACCATCCGGGAATTTGCTTGAACGGATTCCTGAAACCACGGAAAAACAAAATCAGAATGACTTGCTCCTTGGACAATGTAAGCGATGTTGCTTGAATTAAATCTACTCTAGCTTCAAGCAGCAATTAGTAGTAGTAGTAGTAGGTAGAACTTACTGTTGCCAAAACAGATCACAGCAGGTCAAGCAGTTGTAACGAGGAACAACAAGCTGCAATATGTACATCTCTATGAAAACCCAGTTCTTAGGTGAATCATTCACACCAGCGTCATTTAAATTAGCTATACAAGTAGAGGTAGTTTTTATACAATGAGCGATTAGAGATAAGTCAGTAAAACAGTTCGTGCCAATAGAGCCTGAATAGAACAGTAATTGAGACTAATATAATTACTATAGGCAAAATGTGGAACTTACCTCGCCATAGAGTCTGCCCTTCTTGTTCATTGCGAGGAACAAATTGGTTTCTACACCTCGAATCCTCACTTCACTTATATCCACGCTGCTGAGTTCCATCACAGCTAAAGCACAAATTAATACCGACACTTTCCATAATAACATATAACACCGCTAATATTTCACTAAGCAAAGTCCTCGCATGTGCTTTTTACCCTCAGAAAGAAAATTAATGTAAGTGACAGTGATACACACACCAGTATTAAAACAGCTTATGCACAGAGTACTAAATTGGTGCGCATTGTTTTAGTATGCAGTAGACTTTTATTTTATAGCACTTTACTTGGTGGCCGTACCAGTTCTTTTTTGTGTAAAGAAATGGCATGAAGTTATGTACTTAATGCTTTTATGTTTCTGTTTTTTGTGTCAGGTTTTCATTTTCGAAACAAACAGTCAGAAAATACTTTTGTAGCTATTTTTAAGAGCCCCAAGCATGTGTTTCAGTTTGGTGTGCAATAGTTTTGATAACGTAACAGCATAATTAGGACTGTGTTTTCTTTAAGCTTTCTGCACCAAAAAACTCCTAACTTTATGTTTGTACTAAACATTGTCAAACTCTTACACATTATGTTAATAGTAATTGCCAAAACAAAATTTTTTTTTTGTTTCATAAATTTTTGTACAAGTGCATGTCAAAGTAGCAATTTGACTATTTTTGCTACTTAAACCAAATAAAAAAAACTGCGTATTTGAACAGTACTAATGAATTTATTTTGAGTTAAAGTAAGTATTATTATTAAGCTACAGAATGACACACCTGTTATTTCTCGTAAAAATTATTATTATTTATACTGGTACTGAAAATATGCAATAATTTAGGAAAATTAAATTTTTTGTTAAATAGAGAGTACATGTAGTGATATGCTGCAAGTAGTACAACAAGTGGCTGGATTACCAAATTTGTTGAAGTCATCAGGCGAGCCTCTCACTTTGCCATCAGCTAGTATGGCAAGGTGGAAGCCAGTGCGGCAGTACAGCTGCATCCTGGGGCCATAGACAGGGTTGCCTGCGCGGGACGGGGATAGCTGCACACCGGAACTGGACCAAGGATGCAGTCCCCTGCATGGCACTGCACAATCACATCTGCGCACATCACATGACCACCTGTCATCTCTCTCTCTCTCTCTCTCTCTCTCTCTCGTGTGTATGCCCAATAGGTCATCTAGGAAGCCTCAGCCTAAGGATGCTTGTCTGTATGTATGCATGACAGACTCCTGCACGAGGATCGTAGGTTAATGCTGCACTGGTAGGTTGTATGGCTTGGGCACTTCTTACCACGGAGCCTTGGCAGGAACAAAGATAAGGATTTACATCATAAATTATATTCTGTGTGGTTCACTTGCCTTTAAAGATAATGCTTTCAGAGTTGGAAAAAACAATTTTCTTCAGTAAGATAACGATAATATTGCTACAGGAATAGAAATGTGGAAATGTTAAGTAATTATGTTTTTTTTTTTTTTTTTTTTTTTTTAATTTTCTTTTTAGATTGAAATATAATTTGCTCACAGTTAGGGCATTGGTGAAACAAATTTCTAAACTATTATCTATTAAATAAACATAACTGCAATAATTCCAAGCAAACAAAATCAATGATTATTCTGTGTCTTTGTGCTTGCATGTAGGATACTGTATATAGTACATTTGAACAAAAATACCCCTCATAACCCCAAAAGAAAATTTCTGGCTACATCCCTGGTCCTATGCAATTTTATCCAGACTATTCTTCGTTGACACAGTTTCCATACCAGTCTTGAACCGTCCACTCCAAGGGCACACACTATCTGACGTCACAGGTGGCTCGCACGATCGGGCAAGAGAGCAGGTGGACTAGTATATGACTGTCACCATGTGCGTGAATCGTAATCTGTCTCTAACACATTGTCATGCCCTAGGTGCGGACAAGCTCGGTCGGGGTGGAACACAAGAGCTTAATTAAATTTAATTATCCCAATGCGTATGAAACGTATTTACAACATTGAATTTCCTTTATTTTACAGTCCATAACGAAATTTCCTATGCCTTACAACCACGTAGTGAATTATTATTGACTGTCTTCTCAGAAATGGATGTTTTAAAATTACACTAACTTACTTTAACACTTCAACAATAGTATTCTCGAACTTTTGTATGTAACCAATAATATTTTTTTTTTACTTCCATTCTAACCTTATTAATGCTATACAGGAATATAACGTTTGCGATTACCCTTCAGCACTCCCGTCGCGGTACATATTCGTGATTCATCGTTCCGCTCCTGACAGCTACGTTACTCCTCACGGTCTAGTCTTTCTTCTCTGCCGCCGTAGCTTCGCTTCATTGTTCCACACACAGGCTAAACTAAACAATACTCACTGAATTTTTATCTGTCGGGCCTTCATATCCCACCAATACAGCGTGTAGCCTACCCGTCTCAGTTTAATGGGCACTCCGACACGCATTAGTCGCTAAAACGAAGGAAGCGATGGGGATTGACCACGCCTCGAACACCTAAATTACAGCTTCTCTGAGGAAAAGGTGGCGTGTATATCTACAGCAGCGGGTAAGACTCTTAACATTATTTGCCAGGAGTTGAAAGATAAGTGACTGGTTAAATGAGACGGGATTGGCCGGCGTCCTCGACAAATCATAATGGCGGCTAAGCGATCCTAGTGTCGCCAGTAGGGCCTGAGCGCCCCTTCTGGCGACAAGCCAATAAAGCCAATTTGTCCAACTGCCGAGCTGTTAACGATATTTCCGCTACAGGCTCTCTATTCTATGGTGCAGGCCCAACCTACCTCTCGTCGACCGCAGCAGACAACCGCAGAACTCAGCCGGCACACCTTCCGGTACATCTTTACTCTTCTCGCAGAGAAGTTAAACCTTACATCGCCAGAGTGGAGGGGTGGGGTAATCGTGCGAGAGCCACCCCACACTCCCTTCCAAAATAATCTATCTTGAAATGGGCGAGATATCCAATACCTACGACGTATTCTATTTACCTTGAGATCCACCAAGTGGCGGGTTAGATCCACCGATCCGGCGTTGGAGGTTCCCGATTATGTTAGTAAGTTCCGATGCATTCCACTCCCTTGCTCCCTACACACTTTGCAGTCCACAGCCCGCAGGATCCAGCAGTTGGATTCGCTGCACTTCGCCCAAGTTTCAGCACCTCGAGATCCCTCCACCTGCCACTGGACTGTTTTCTGCGGAGTGCGTCATCCACCTTCTTGCTGAGCTGCACAGTTCGCCGCTGACGACGCTTGCGCACCGGCAAGATGGCCCGCGAGTCGGTATCTGAATATTCCCGACAACTACTCGGCGAGGAACCTCGCACTCACCGCCAGCGGGACTCGTCCAATAGCGGATGATCGCTGCTACATAGCTCTTGTAATCGCACCGTAAGCTAGAGGTGGCTACTGTTTATCTTTTTCGTTATAAGGCATTGATTCCACGGCGCCAATCAACGTTAAATCTAGTTCAAGGCTGCATAAACTCATTCAACATCTACCGCAAGCACAAATACTGCCGACAACACAGAAGAAGTAATGGCCAGCAAGGTTTTTTTTTCTTCCTCTGTTTCCGGAGTCATTTAGTGACTAACACACGCGGGAATTTAAACAAAACTTGACTTACAAAATCTAGAACACAGAATGCTTTAATTGGTTAGCGGCAAACGTTAAATCTATACTTAGAAGATAGTAGTCTTTTACCGCGACGTATTTCGCGCGATGCGTCAGTATAGTTTGTTGTAGCCATCGACATTAGCTTAGATGTACTCATCTATTATGGTAATGTATTATTGTAACGTGTTATCTTTCGTAGCCGAGTCTTAAGCCACCCTTGTGTCGTATTCCAGTACCCGCTCTCATGACTGCTCTCAGTGCGCACTGGCACAGTTTCGTGCATTCCAGTTGCCGGAACTCGCGGTGATAGAATTCTAATTTTTGTATTTCATTTGTAAGTCACTCGCCGGGTGCGCACCTAGAGCAATTTCTCCCGCTCCGTCTGCGGCTTATGTAAACATAGCAAAATGTTGGTATGGAAATTAAGCAATCTGTCAGTTTGGCACTTGAATAAAACATAAGTAAAAAGCGAACGAATGTAGTTTTATTACGGTTTGGCCGTGGTGCTAAAACTGTGATAAGGTTAGCCTAGCATGGTGGTTTGTGTTTATAAAATGTGTATTGTATTTACTAGCTGATCAAGAAATAATAAAAAACTAGAAATAATTTCCTCCTGAATTTCGTAGGTTTGAACTTTTGTCTCTTATCAGCATCTGGATTATAAGAATTTTACGGTAAAAATTGTTACAAATGTTTTGCACTGTAAATGCGACGTATTCGAGTTGTTAAGAGCATGAAGAATAAGTATTCCGCGTGGGAAATCACGTGACTTGCGCCCTCTAGCAGTTTTCACATCTCTCCACCGCGCCGTTAGAAAATTGCTAGCTTCCTCTAAAATATTTGACCATACTATTGTAACACTTAAGAGCACTAGGGAGCGGTGCTGAGACCTTCCTACAATCCGAAGTTCTGGTACGCCAACAGTCACAAATTGTGAAGGGGGAGGGGAGGGGAGCACTTTTGTCTCGTAACATCAGGTTTTCAACGTCTTTATATATATATATATATATATATATATATATATATATATATATATATATATATATATATTTGGGCCAAATTTTTTTTTTCTTATTTAAACAAAGTATGATTAAGATTTCCTAAGAGGAAGATTTAAACACAATTTATATTTAAAACAAGAAAATTAGTGTCTGGTAAAAATATAAAAATAAAGTTCAAAACTGAGGTGAATCGCGCCCGTAATGTTCGTTGACAATTATATAGTGGGCACCATAGAACGTTCCAATCGTTCCTATGCACGAATAAATTAACTGCTATTTCGTTATTCGATAGAGAAGTTAACTAAAACTTTGAGAATTGTTGCGAATCAAAGTCTGAGAAATTGACTTGACCACAGAAACGACCACCTTATTTGCAATGTGGTTTTTTATATAAAGTTATTTTAAATTATATTCCCTACTACAACATTCACATGACACCGCAAACTAAAAACAGAAACAAATTGTGGAAATGCAGCCTGGCTAAACTAGTAGGTACACAAAACTTACCCGATTAACAAACTTACAAAAAAATTTTCGTTTTTTTTAATGTACAATTTACACTAATCTCGTTATAAAAATGTTTACTCGTATATTTTTGGTTTGATTTAGTAGGAAAAATATTTACCTCTTGGTTTTAGTCTATGCAAATCGATGTATACGAAAAAAGTATTTTTTAAAGAATCTTCAGGAATATGTTACCGACATTAAATCGTAATATTAACTATAACAAGCTACGGTATCGGCGTGCAGTTAAAAATAACAGTTGTGTGAAAATTTATTTTACAGTATGCCAATCTAGATGTTCTTCAGCAGTGTTCGGCATGGTCTGTTCAAAATTGAAGCTTATCTCGAGAGTGCATGCATTCGAGAAAATCTAAATAGTTTATGCATTATTTACAATGGCATATTAACACAATATAAAGAGGGTTGGAGACTAGCTAGCAACACATAACCGACATCCATTTACTCTCTCGAGTTGAGGTGATTGCAGGAAATGGTTATTTTATATACAGAAAATACGAATGTCAGAAAATTATTTACAAGTAGGCCTACAAGCAAACTTAATTCCTCCGCCCTTTTACAATCAGGCTTCCTTCGTTTGTCGTCTCCGAGCGTGCGGGTCCTGTCGGGCATGGGCTTGCTTCAAGAAATTTTCGTCGGTCAAAACATTGACCATTTAAGGCATTTCGTACGCAAACTAAATATTTTCTTTACACGTTTTCATTTGACAGCATACAGCAATCAATACTATTTCCCTAAATTGCGCATTAAAACAATGCTGGGTTCTTCGACATTCGAAGTTAACAGTACTCCATTCTGTTTTGATAATCATGTGATATCTGTGATTTTTTATAGTAGGGACAGTCCCACGTAGGATGTGGTGGGGAGGGGGCAAATTTACAATCTATCTATGACTAAATTTCTCTCAAAACTGTTTGACACTGTCGTCGGTGGCAAGGCAAGAGAACACGACTGCTTGCTTACATTTTGTTTGTTATGTGAGGTCTGTTAGCGCTCTGTTTACAATCTTAGTTTATTATACTTGGAAGTGTATACGTATCCCACTAACAGCAACACTTGTGATATTTAGACTGGGATAAATATAGTCTGCCAGAAAGTATCTCGTTGACCATCCATACACTCCACACTTCCTGGTGGCCAACCAATAACAAACCCGATTTAGTAACTAAGGACATGTGCTGCAGAATATACATTTGAAAATAACTGTCGCTTTACTGAGGATTAACAGGTAAACCATGTTACTGCAACCCGTTCATTGTAAAACCGAACTGATTATTTATATACATAGCTACCTTTACAACAAACAGTTAACACAATTACAAGGACGGGATTCGATGGTGTAAAATGGGGGCACTTCCCCTCCCCCCAATATTTTTGAAAGAAAAAAATACACAAGATCTTCACTTTTTCACGTTTTTTTCTTAGAGTAGTAATGACTTTCACAACTTGGCCGAGAACTGCTTAAATAGCACCATTTTACACATTGAATCCAAATCCAAACTTTCAAGGGAAGTACCCCGGACCTCACCCCCCTTAATTGACTGGATTGTTGTCTTTTCCCCCCTTTTTTTCCTACCACAAAGCCGACCATTTCAATGTTGAAAATTCGCTATGTCCAATTGTATTCTAGATTTTCAACAACATAAATGTAACTAATAATGTTCACGTATGGCTAAAAATGACTATAAAAATGTGCATGAAGTGGGAGATATCCACGACTAGGACTGAGAAACTTCATCATGCAACAATTGATTAACCTAAATGTTTTACAGGCGTGTCCTAGTGTACATTTATGACAGACAATGTATCGTGACTTTACCCTAGCTAACGTAAGGGAGATAACCGCACTTGAAATTCAAATTATTATCTTATATTTTCGCAAGATATCAAATATGACGAACAAAACCACGATACATTGAAAATTATTTACTGTTCCCGATATGAAAACCACACGGAAAAAATTAACTTCAAATCTGCCCGTCTACATTCAACAATTGGTGACCGGCCTTAACTGCATACAACGTTATTTTTTCGTTGTCGTGTGATATTGCCATTTGGTGTGGTCACCGTACCCAAATCACTCTATAAAAAGGTTGGTGTAAATGGCCAGTTCCTCCAGTTTTATTTAAAATTACGAACAGATCTTTCAGCGGCTATGGGTGGCCCGCCTGGATCGCTGGATGATTATATTTTGAACGTGCGAGGTCTAGAAGTGCGGAAGCAGTAAAGGCGAGACAGTACGCACCTCACTGATCTACCTAGCCTCTAGGTGCAACTAGCGTGCAGTCTTCTTGCAGACAACTAGCCTCTATGAGACATTCCGCGGCGACCTAATCATTTTACGACGTCATGATAAAGATCAAGATGTATTTTACACGCCTATACCTCCTAAAAGATTAAGCGCCACTATTTTCTTACCTAAAAAGGGACCACAAAAACACCCTTTTTGGTATTGTAAAAATAAATTGAGGAGCTGAAATGGATATATACGCGTGCAATGTTTTGAATGTTATGCCTAAGCAGGCATCACTTACGAAAGCTGAGCAGTTTTCGAATAATTTGTAACGGCCGAAGCTCTGCGGTTTAGGCAGGCGGACTCATTGCCTGATGTGTAGGCAATACTTCTTACACGTTTGTTCAACACACAACCGACATAGGGGCGACTACCAAGATTGCAGCTTGTGTCACTCCGCCTGTTCCCGCGCTTGAACGACATTGGCTGTGCAACAAACCGCCACACCACCTCCGCGCGTCACGCGAGCTGTCGACTGGCGACAAGTGGAGAAACGGAACCGCGTCTCGCTGTGGAGGAAATGGAATCACGATGGACGTGGCATCGTCGTGTAAGTCGTAGTTAATTCATTACATGCACACATAGTATTTCAGGCGCACAGAGTAATATTATATTACAGAGGATTAGAAAACGCAACTAAACGATAAAATTACCTATCCCGAACTAAAACACAGAAATTTATCGTAGGACCTATTTCCTGTCGCAATGACACTTTTAAGTTTAAAGTAATATTTAGGTGCGAGAAGCAAATCTAGTGTATTAAAGTGTTATTTAGTACATAGTTTAACGTTCTAGTAATAATAAACAGTAAAAAGGTAAATGAAACCCGTAGATGTTTATAGATTTATATAGCACGTGGTGCATGGGCAGTTATAATAAAGTGGTAGTGAAGATCGAATTTGTTCAAAATGAGTATTGAAGTACTGTTACAAGCTGCCGAACATCTAGAAAAGCGAGACGAAAATGCTCAAAATCGTGGCGCGGGAAGAAATCGAACTGAAAACACACATGGAGACGAAATTCTTTTAAAACAGCT
>PNEQ01050117.1:0-42564 GCA_003012365.1 Medauroidea extradentata
TATATATATATATATATATATATATATATATATATATATATATATACATACATATATCTGAGAAAATGTCCACAGCATAAATTTGGGAACCATCTCATAATTCCCCAGTAGTAATTTGGCGAAACAAAGGATAAACCTAAATTATGATGGCTGGACCAGAATTATACCTCTTTTGATGACACAAGGTTTGTTACTTGAAATCATGTGACAGTAAACTTGTCACTGTACCCTGTTTAGGACACTTGGTACATAAAAAAATACATCTGTTACAAAGAGGCCTAATAGGATTTTTGAATGGCCGGGGGGGGGGGGGGGACAATTCCAGACAATAGGTCTCGTCAAGTATTTAAGAGAAAAACTTTTCTCAAGTGACATATTTCTGGTGTCTAATTTTTGTAACGCTATAATTTTGTTTATTTAATTATGGGATAAGAAATAACACTTGATGAATGTACTATTTTGGGAAAATTTTTGCTCATAATGTTGCCAAACAACATTGTCTAAGATTATTGTTTTGTGGCTTATCAATTTATACTTACAAAATTCTATATAATTCAATAGACAGTTAAAATGTTTATTTAACAACCACGCAGTCTGAAGAAACATATGTTATGACAGTTGGGGTCAAGAGGCCTTGCATTATCAGAACGGTAAGAAAATTTGTCATGTTCTTTATCTATTGCCAACACACTTCTTTCATGCCATCTAATTCTGAGTTTCATTTCATTGCCCTTGATGAAAAAAAAAAATTGGCAGATGAAGTGTTATGAAGTGAACATTACTGCAATTTATTAATCAATTTTTTAAAGACAGTGAGTAGTTCGTTGTGTCTTCTCTTTGCTGCATCTTCCTGTTGTTCCAGCAAGACCATCATCTGCCTCACCTGGTCATCACTGGACTCTCTTTTCCTCTTCCTTGATGGCGTGGGCCTCGAGTCGGACAATTCGCAAGCTGTAGGAATGGGCGATAGTGACGTGGATGCAGTTGTTGATGATGCTGAAGACACTGATGTGGATGATGTTGCAATAGACGTGAAAGTAGTTGGGGGTGGAACAGACATAGTACTGGAAAACACAGTGGATGATGATGATCCGAGAGCAATCGTTGGTGGTATGACGCTTAGGGGTGATGCTGACTGAAGTAATAAATGTGGGTTGATGTTATGCCCAGCTGACATAAACGAGTGCATTTTTTCAAAAAACACCCACTCAGTAGGGACTGGCAGATCTTCTGTTGAAATTCCAGTCGGGGGCATGTAACTTCTTTATATTTATGCATCAAGTTCTCCCACTTCTTTTTGCACTGTTTAGGCGAAGCATCATTGCCAAGGCATTTTGCCATTTGCTCCCAGCCACATGCAGCACTGCCTCTTTTTCCTGTGAATATCATGTGCAGCTCTATTCTTTTTTGAATTAGAAGAGAAATGCTCACATCATCCTCTGCAAAATAATTATAGAATCATTAAGAAACTGCCAATGTATATAACATCACATTTCTTGACAAAATATCCACATAGTGCAAACTGCCATCACAGACCACAATTAGAATATGGCAAACATTTAAGCACTAAGGGGCCCATGCCAGCCCCTTGAACTGCGCTGCGTTGGGTTAGAAATATGTGTTTATTACAGGGATGTATCATGACAAATTTGGTAACGCATGCAACAAAACCACATCCAACCCCCATCCCCCTGTAAAAGGGGTCCTCCCCCGGAAAATTTTGGTTTCCACGGTACAAAATGGTGCTATTTAGAGAATTTTGGTAATGTTTTACTGTAACTCAGCCACACCTTTTTTTTTGTATAGGTCTGGATTAATTGTGAGTACAAAATTGTTGGTTTTGTTTTCTGTTTTTAAATTGCCAATAGCAGGTGTAGGATGCCCATTTTTAATTATCTCTAACTTTTCATTGAATGAACATGACAGATAAAGTTTATAAAAAATAGTCTCTATTATGTAATTTTTACAGTTATTCGTCTTGCAAAACTACAAATTCACTTCAAATTTAACAGTAAATTTTTTACTATCCATCGCTAGATCCACTCGTGTTCACGTTGAATGAATGAAATATCTCCGTCAAGAACCTGTCACTGCCCATGCTTACCGCAAGCACCCACGACGAGCATGTGTTACGATCTCAGTGGAAGAAAATACTTGAACTGTTCAAGGAAAATATAAAAATTATTAGTTAAATGACAAGGAAATGTGTTACGAATGTCAGATAATTCTAACTTAAACATTTCATTAATAAACACCAACTGAACACACACTAATTGAACTAGTTCGTGGCCGTGCTGTACCTGTATTCAATGAATGCAGAGGCAACTAACGCATGCATCTAGGGCAGTCTTTGCGTGAGTTGGCAGTGACGTTACATATGGAGAGCATCTGTTGAGAGTACCACAGTGCCTTACTGCGACAATTTGGAGAACTATTTCAATATCATTAAATTAGGTGTCAATACGTAGTGCTAACATGGGGCTAGACGCACGTCGTGCAAAACGTGAAAGGAACGAGACTGAATACAAAGAAAACAGAACATGTTGAGTAGAAAATAATTGCACAACTGAATAGCGTAATAAATAGTGACCAATGATTATAAAATATTTGTTTCATTTAGAGCATGCACTGCATGCATTGCATTCATGGAGAATATGCCACGGGTTTATTGGAGGAAATCACGCTTAATGTATTTCACTG
Organism: Medauroidea extradentata; assembly: GCA_003012365.1. NCBI lineage: Eukaryota > Metazoa > Arthropoda > Insecta > Phasmatodea > Phasmatidae > Medauroidea > Medauroidea extradentata. The sequence continues at coordinate 2,701 of PNEQ01050117.1, forward strand.
AATAAATAAAAAAAGGGACAAAATCAGACCTTCAAACACTACAATTATTTACACTTGAATTAGTATATAAATGTGATCTACAAAACTACTTCAATATATGACAAAGAACTGCAGCACAATATGTTATAATAATCTACCAATGGTAGGGCCTATCAGCAACAATATTTCCTGAACAATATGCTATGTTCCTGTGACAGCTTAAGTAACTTTAATAATAATAATAAGTTTTGCTATTGAGCTATTGCCCAGTGGCAAGCATTCCAGCACCCCCATAACACCTTCTCCATAGCTCTTCTAAACTGGTCCATTCCCCTCAATGACCACCTCCTCCCATAGCACGTTCCACTCCCTGGCCATCCTAACCATCAACAGCTGTAGTCCCCGCTCTGTTCTCCACAAGAACAGCTGAATATTTCTACTGTTGATGTCTCTACCTCTATATGTACCCTCTTCTAGATGTTCACAGAGTGTTCTACTTCATCCTCAAATTCCCCCCCCCCCATCAACACCCAAAAACCTGTACATCCTTACCAGTATTTCCACCCTTTGTCCTTCAGTGTTTTCCATCCCGTGTCCCTCATCATCACTGACAGCCTGAAACTACTCATCTTCTCCAACCTACCCCCACCCTACCCCATCTCCTCTTCACTGTGGTTTCAGTAGTGTTTACCATTTAGGCCTACAATTTATTTTTATTCTACTTGGTATGTTTCATCAGCTTATCATTGCTTTGACGAAGGTTAACCCGATTAACCATGAGTTGTCGAAGTGAAACTCTCGTGACTAGTTGGATGTTTGAAAACTTTACTTCAGTTCTATATTTGAACACTTCCCCTACCCAAAATGAACAACCTAAAATGACCCATGGAGTGACTTATGTTACATTTATGACATGTGCATATCTGTAGGTATACAAAAAGGGTAATGATGACATTTCGCAATAAGTACCTATTCACTTAGGCTAAACATTTAACAAATCTGAAAACTATGTCTTTAAATATTAGAGGTTCGCAGCTGTTCGGTAACGCCGCCCCCAACCTGGACCTCACTAGTGATCTACCAATGGGTGGACAAAAATCCCCACAGGGATTTTTGCTACACCTGTGCTGAAGTTTATGCCAGTGAGGAACGGCAGCGTACAAGGTAACATCAGTCTTTCTTCGCAGAATATTCATGCACAATGTAAAATTATGATATTCTATCAAATAGAAAAAAATACATTAATGTGATGTGAAAAATTATGACTGCATACGAAATCATAACCTGGTTCCAAGCAGTACCTAAGCATGATATACAATCGTTAATATAATTTATGTAATTAAAACCTAAGAATTGGTTAATTGTAATAGTTCTAGTAAATGTATTAGTTGTATGTACTTACAAACAAACAGAGTCGAAGCATCCATCTCGAAGTTTGTGCGTCGTTTATCATGTTAACCTGCAAACTACAAAATTTTAAGATGGCGACGCAATATTTGGGTTGAGGGGCGCGAGAAGTACACACATTCGTTCCCTTGTGTACTTATGTACTTCACTTCCAATTCGGACAGCCCTTGTGAAGTCACTTCCGGGTGTAGGTGCACACAAGTACATACTTCAGGCGAGTTCGGAAACGGCCTTAGCCTTTTGATACACATCACAACTACTTAGTACCTGTCTTACAATCTTCTCCATTCCTGATTAGTAGTAACTGTTGTGAAGCATCCAGAAGTTCTTTTTTGCCCCAAAGTGTCCTGTTGATATGTGTACATGCCAAATCAGCTGTTTTACCCAAGCCTTAGACACAATTTTCCATCTCCCAACCTCTTAAACTCTCTCTACGATACAAAATGCCTCCACTCAAACAATACCGAGACAGTAACTTCTGTACCTGTGGATCAGCCAGATCCGTTCTTTCATCTTCCGACACTTCAATCACCCTCTTCCACACATCATCTCTCTGCTTGCCCCCTATGCCCTTAAATTTCTGTATCCAATTCCTGTCCTCAACTTGTATCCTGGCTATCACTGGTCCTGCCCTATGTCTTTCCTCTATTATAAAGTCTTCACCATCCATTACTGTCCTACTTAACTAGTCTGCATCTCTATTCTCCTTCGCAGTCACATACACAATGTCAATGTTGAATTCCTGTAAAGCTAGGTACTACCTGGTTAACATACTTCCTAACAGTTTACATGATTGCAAAAATACTAAAGAGTTATGGACAGATAAAACAGTAATTTTGCTGCCTAAAGTCAGGTTTATCTATTTGTTCAAGCTCCAAACCACTGCTAAACCCTCCCTTTCAGTTCCTGTATAAGCCCTCTCTGCTGAATTTAAAGTCCTGCTAAGCATTGCAATAAGTTTTTCCTCACCTTCATTGCTTTTCTGAAATAACTTAGCTCCTAGCCCGTTGCTTGAAGTATCCGTACTTAGGTAAAATCTTTTACTGAAATCTGGGTTGTAACCAAATCCTTTGCTTTCTCGAAGCTATACTGACATTCATTTGTCCAATCCCAATTGCAATCTTTCAATAAGCATAATAATGGTGCTACCACATCTGAAAATTTCTCTGCAAATCTTCTATAGAAGTTGCACAAACCTAAAGAACCCCTATGATATTCCTAGGCACTAGAAAATCCCTAATTAGACTGACCTTGGCTGGATCGGGCATAATACCTTCAGCACTCAGTTTAAATGCTAAAACGTTTACCTCCTGCCTCAAAAACATAGATTTGGATAATTTCAAAATAACATTCACTTTTCTAAGCCTGGCTAATAGTTGTGCTAAAATGTCTAAGTGTTGTTGAAAGTTTCACCGGCAATTAACCCTACACTGTATGATTATTTATTTTCACTTGAAATTAATACCAACTGTAGAAACCACTCTGAAAATTAGCAAAAAAATAAAAAATAAAAATTATTTGACAAAATTTATAATTAAAAAATAAATAAATTATGTGTATCATATATGATACATTATGCATAAAACATCACATATACAATCAAAACAAAAGCAGATTTAGTTCCTTGGCTGTTGGTTAACACTCATTATAAAATTCAGAAAAACAATTTTTATCTCTATTAAAAAACATAAAAACCCTACACTTGTTACATTTGATAAACGTCAAAGCCTTGCATGAAGGCATGAGGCAACAGTTTCGCTTCTGGTCCCAAGCTGGAAAGTGGATGGTTTGTCGAGCCTGACGTCCTTTGTTGGAACATGAGTGGGACGCCCATCCTTCTGCTTTTTCTGGATGCTCCTCTCCAGTTCCGATGGTAAACCTCTCTTCGGTGTCGTCGAAGATTCTAGGCGGCAGAGTGTAGTTGCCACCTCTTCCCTGAACGCAGCAATTGTGACACTCTTTTCTTCTGAATTGAGGCTGTGCACTCTCCTGTAGAACATTCATGCATTTGAAAGTGCCAGATCTATGAAGTGATAAAATATCCGCAAATACCATTTCTTGGTCCTCATACAGATCTTGTGACGGCCCAAAATGCTGTCAAGCAGGTCAACACCGCCCATGTGTGTATTGTATTGCCTTATAATGTTTGGGCAATCAACCTCTATATTCTTCTTGCTTTTCTTGTCTAAACGCTCCAATTTCGACATCGGTTCTGCCCCTGCAAAAGTTGACACCAAATTCACAACTTTGTTGTCAACCCACGAGACAGCTGCAACAGGAACATCTTCAATTGAGGCCACTCTCTGAACATGATATCCCCTCTTTTTCTTTATCTGACTGTCGCCTGGAAGGGTTTCTTTAGGCAAACTGTTTTTTATCACCGTGCCCAAACTGTGGATGCCATTTTTCCCAAATGTACGAGCAGTGGAAGTGTCGTATAATAATTATCGAAATTCACGTTGTGGTGCACTCCAGGCGGCAAAATTCTGCACAAGCGGATCACCAGATTTGCGCAGGCACCAAGGTCCGCTCGTATTCTAGTCGAACAGCGGCTGAATTTTCTTGCCCTGTATATAGTTCCGAGTTATTGGCAAATCCGGATATACCGGAAAGTACAAAGAACTTATACCCCCCTCTTATGGGGCTTCATTGGGAGGTATTGTTTCAGGTAGTGTCCCATCTTTGTGGCACACAGCTGTTCGTCCTCTGGGAGACATTCCTCAGGAGGAATGCTCCTAAACTTCTCTACAAACATATAAAACACTGGCCTGTGTTTGTGAAGTCGATCGTGTTGAGGGTCATCTTTGGGAAGCATCTTATCACTGTCGTTCATGAGGAGGAATTGGCTAATCTTCTCAAATCGATTCATAGGCATAGTTTCCTGGACCATCACATTACCAATTTCACTATTCCAGTAAGGTATCGTATTAGGCATGTGTAAAATCGACATGAATATACAAATTCCTATGTACTTCAAGATGTCTTCTTTGCTGACATCGAGTGGCTTATTTGTGTATTTTTGAACACTGAATCTAATTGTCTCTTCGATAATTTAGGCCTATAGGTTTCTGGAATTGTTTCACTGGTGCTAATCTCTACTTGGACAGATGATTCAGGCACATCATTTATGTCCTCTACAAAAAACTCCACGTGCGAAAATACATAATTTTGTACACTACTATCACGAAACACATCATCACAACCGGAACTGTCTAATTCATCATCACTCCCATATGGAAGACCTAACGATAAATATTCTTCCTTGTTTGCCATTTATAGTTGTTACTAACTTAAAATCCATCGCAATAAATGCAGATATGAAAACGAACTTACAATTTATAGGCAATTAACACATCATCTACGTAGGTGCTTACCCTAGATTCCAGTTCTGGCCCTAAAGAAGCACCCACAGCTCGGCAAAATTCCCCCGCCACTGTTGGGTAAACCAAAAGGTAAAACCTTAAGTCGATACGAACGACCTCGGTACAAAAATGCAGTATACTGCCTATCGTTCTTGTGTGATGGCACTTGCCAACGTCCTTTCACAAGATCGGTGGTACTAATGCATTTAGATCCATAAAATGATGTAAACAAAGTGTCAGGTTCAACTGGTCTTTGCCTATCAGGTAAAATCCTCCTCTTTAAGGCCCTTGAATCCACACACAACCTTACACTGCCATCCTTCTTCCTCGCACACACTAGAGGATTCACAAAGGGGCAGTTGCATCGTTCAATGATCCCTTTCCTTTCCATATCACAAATTTGTCTATCCACCTCATTCCTTCAGGCCCAAGGTATTAGACGTGTCTTCCCCTTGAATGGTGTCTTATCAGTGACAGGTATTTTCGCTGTGTATTCAGTGGTGAGCCCATGTTCATTGGAAAAAACGTCACGATATTCATTTAACAACTCGCCTAATATTATCCTCTCTTCCTCACTACCTACTTCACACTCTCCCAGTACTTTACTAAGTTGTTCCTCCCAAGTACGTGTTTCACTAGGATGTATTTCCAATAAATCTTCCCCCACTGCCTCACACACACAGTCTTCTCACTTCCACGCTCCCACTTATCAACCAAGTGTACTGTCAATACCCCTGCCTGCCTATCACATACTGTCACTTTACTTAGCATTTGATACATATGGTCCCTAATAGTAATGTTTCCCTTGACAAAATAACTATGACATGGTGGTTGTACATGAAATCAATCCCTATAATTACTTCTTTAGTTAGCTGTGGTATTACTAAACAGTTGGCTTTATACTCCTGCTCAACAATTTGAAAATTAAAAAAAATGTGTTTTAACTTTGTCCTTTTGTGGCCCCAATTACTGTTTGTTGTGGTACAGCAATGCTGGGTATGAAAACCAGCTCTTATTTAGGCTATACCAAAACTACTCTGAAATAAGCAGACACTTCAGATCCCGAGTCAAACAATATAGCTACATTTTGGTCTTCTGTTCTACATGACAACTCTGGTATAACAGTTTTACTGATATTTTCCTCCTTATTTAAATAAAATATCCCTGTCATCGGTAAATATGGCAGCAGCCACGTGGACTGGTCTAGCTTCAACTACTGGTCCTCCGCCGATCACCTCAGTCTGGTTGCCCTCAATAGGTGACCTTACAAGTTTCCTCTATTATTGTTACTCAGGTTACTGTTTGTCTCCCTTTGTCCATTCTGCCAACCCACTGCTCGCTATTCCTTTGAACTCCATGCTCTTCCCCATATGCCTGTCTGCCACCAACCCTATAATTTCTCCAATTTTCCCGCCTCCTGTTGTTATCACGGTTCTGCGAGAATCTCTGACCTTGGTCATTCCCAAAACTCCACCTGCTCTGCTGCAAGTAATTACCATTTACCTGATTGTTGCTGTATGGGTGTCTGTACCTGTCCCTCCTTTCATCCTCGTCATTCCTTCTATCACACTGGTATTCCTGACACCTTCTGCCAGACCTTACTTCTTTGGTGACTCTGGTTCAAATTTACCCTTGGTTGATTGTGTTGAAAATTTCTACCCCCATTCGGTCATACCCCAGATTGCTTATCCTATCAAGTTCTTTAAAAATGTTCTGTAATTGTTACCTACTGACCCTTATTGTACATGAACTGTTGTTTGAGAAAACACTAGAGTGATTACCTCCTCTTCACTGAAAGGGACATCAAAGTACTTCGACCTTTCCACCACCGTGCGGTTACCACTAACACATCTCCCCTGGTATAATTATGCCCTATCAATTTCCTGAATTCTGTTGTTCCAGTACTCGCTTGTAAACTCAAGTTCGAAATCCTCGAAAGTAATAATTTTGTACTCAAATAGTTTCAGCCAATGTGTACTAGTACCTGAAATGGACCTCTTCGCCACTATGAGTTTCTCCTTATCACTACAGCTATACAATGAGAAAAATTCATTTAACCTATTCAAATGTCTTTTAGGATGAATGCCTGCCTCACCTGAAAATTTAGGAATATCTCCCACCTGATACAATTGACTGAATCTTACAACTATTAACCTCCCATTTACCTCTCCTATGTTGCCCCTAGTGACATTCTGCAGCTCCTGCAGTTTCTGCTTTTGCAGACCTAATTCTGCTTCAACTCTGGGACATTTTGGTGCAATTTCTTGCAGAATAGTTCCCTTTGTCTCATCAACAAGAGTACATCTCCCCTCTGCCTCTTGTTGTACTTTTTCACTTAATATTTCACATTCGTGACTTATCTGAACAATTTTATTTTTGTTGGCACTTACTATCCCCCCAAATGTTATCACTTGATTATTTATCTCCTCTATATGATCATTCTGTGAATTTAATATAGTTACTAATCTGTAAATTTTGTTAGCAAGTGTTACTTGTCCCAGCACTATTACCTCTACACTGTTCTCTACTTCACTTAATCTCGCTGTGCAGTTGCTTTCAAACTCTCTATGTTGTTTTTTCATGGTCTTTTAAGTCACAATGCAGCCCCTCTCTGAACTCCTCTAACAGACTGTACACCACTAATTTTGAATTTCCAGAGACCTAATCTCTCCCACCAGTGTTCTGCTATGAGTTTCTAGAATACCCCTAAACATTTCTGCTAGCCCTGTATTGTCCCCAGCAGCTGATGGAAGTGACATACCTGATACACAATTACTATTTTCTTCAGAATTATCATTCATGTTACTTCCTCCATTATTTAGTTATTCCATGCCATCAATACTCTGACCCCAATTCTAGGTTACTGATAGTGTTGTGAGACTCTAGTACCCCTTGTGCCATGATTTTGGATCTTGTTAACATGTGAGGCATACTTTGGAACACTTAAAACAGCATTAATCATTACTTAGTTATGTAAATAAAAATTATTTTAAATCTAGAAGCACCTTAATTTTCTTCTCTGATAACTGATGAAAACTAAATTACAACAAAAATACTTCTTTCTTTTCACTGATTAAGTTGCTCACAAAATAACTGCAGACGACGCACTGACTTCACTGCTGCAGGATATATTTAGGAAAAACAAAACCACAAATTTTTTCGTCTGCTTCTCAATTCATGACCTTCACTTCTGTTGACACTAACCTGAATTCATTTAGTTTTCCTGGCCGCTACTTTACCTTCCCTACTGTTGACTCTGCCGCTGTCCGTTGAACTGCCGCAGTCTGGCACTGTCAATGTTTGTTGCTCTTGTGACTCGTATTTCCAAGGGTACTCTGGATCCCTCGGCCCCTGTTCGCTGGCGACAAGATGTGGCGAGTCTGCGTTGTTCCCCGGCCACTAGATGTGACGAGTACGATGTTCGCACCAGTTTGTGTGACATGTTCTTTTGTTTACCCACACAGCAGTTAAGGTTACGTAGCCTGGCGTGCTCCAGATAGCTCAGTTTATTTAAATTAAATGGAGGCATAAACTATCATTGTGTTTTTACAGATTAAAACTCACGTAATATGGCAACTGTTGGTTTATTTTTCTTACTACTTATTACATTTGTACTTTGTGATGTTTCTACAAATGGCAGATTGGTACCAAACACAAATAAATAAATATGATCCGTCAGATGTCCGGTGCTACCATGTCGAAACTTGATTTAACTGAAAAAATAAATACGAAACACCCGTCCGAAATGATAGTATTCGTTATGCCACGTCTTCACACAATTATGGCACAAACCCCATACTTCCTCCAACTTAATACAAGTTTCAAATTTATGTTTGAAAGGAGCCTCTAGTGGCACTAAAATCTCCCAATACTTCCCCAGCGCACCCAGGGCCAGCTACGTGGCGCATCGCGTCCTGCATATGTCTCTCCTTTTCCACCATCCCTAAACGACTGATAAACCTTCGACGGACATGGTAACTAATAGCGCACCTCGGCGGAGTGATACAACAGAATTCAAAGTTTATCAAAACCAGCAAAATTGCAATTAAAACATAAAACAAAGAATTCCAAAATTTGAAGTTATGGTTTTCACATCAAATTGATGAAGAATATTAACACACAATAATAATTGGAGACAAAAGGTGCACAACAGTGGAACTAATTTCGCGGCAAAAAACCCTAAGCAACCTCCTGCGATGGCTGACCAACATACGTCAATAATCTACATCATGAAGAATTTCCATGAAGCAAGCGATCAACCACAACATCGTCGCTAGAAATCCTACAGCCTGGCGATGCTTGCAACACAAGAAGTTACTTCACCAGGAAAAATGTAATAAGATACTAAAATTGCCAAAACTCATAAATTAGAAACAAATACTAAAAAAAGGTATATCAACAAAAATAATTAAAATTCTGCGGTGATCAATTTGAAACCAAACAAGCCATTAAAATAAACAAACGACTTTACTTTAAAAAATTCACGACTGTTTTTTAATATTTAAATTTTAAAATGATGAATTAAAATTTAATATGTCCCCAATTTTTACGTTCTTTAATCCTGTTGTATCGTCCAGAACACCTGACGAACTCATACTGAAAACAACATATAGCCTTTTGCGAAAGATGTAAATTTAAATAGGAAAAAAAAATACTTTATATAGATTTTAACAAAATGGGGAAGTCGCTGAACACTTCACAATAGGACTTTACTTGCACCAGCTCTGCAGAAGATAAAGTTGTCTGCGACAATTGTCAATGAATCACATAACATAGGCAAACACACGAACAAGTTTGGACCACGATTAAAACTTCCGCAACAAAGAAAGTTCTCTAAGAGATTCATGAGTATTGACCAGAACTACTGGGGAGGTCTTCAGCTCTAGGATTTCACTGGCTTTCTGGTTTACACCAATGGACAATGGTCCGGGGTGTCCACCAGCCATTCGGGACCATACCACCACATATCCTGGGTCAGAAACTCAGTAGGAAATACTGCACGAGTTGCACAGTCGGCAGGGTTTTCACAGGGTGCAATGTGTTTCCAAGACAGAGGAGGAACCCACCCCTGAATTTGGGCAACCCTTTGCAACATAAGTTTTGAACAGGTATGGCTGTGTTTTCAACCAGGACAAAATAATACCAGAATCAGTTCAAGCATTAACTGAGACAACACTTAAGTGTTGGGCTTAAAGGCATGGCAATAATGTATCAACTTGGCCAGTAAGTGGGCGCCACACAATTTGAGTCAAGGGAAACTTGTTTGAGGGTAGACACTCGTAGTTTAGCTAACAAGAGGTGCACACACTCAATACCTTGAGAATATTAGCTCCTCAAATATACAGCAGTTGTATAGGACCACTCAGAGGCATCAGAAAAGCAATGTCCAGATCAGGGCAAATAAACCATTGTAGGTTGATAGCTTCCAGTCTGGATAAGTCTTCAATGAATTGATTCCATCAGTTCTTGTTTGGACAGGGCATTGGATCATCTCAACGCAACACTTGGGTCCATAACCACTGCATCAAGATTTTTGCCTATGCAATTACAAGTGACAGCCAGCCCATAGGGTCGTAGATTCGAGCTATCTGTGCTAAGACAAAGCATTTGGTGGGGACACCTGTATTGATACATAAACTGTAGGAGAAACTGACCCTTTCTGGATGCCAAGAATGTTCACAACAGGCCCAGAGAACTCAAGTGTCTTAAGAGTTTTACGATGGTATTAAGGTACATCAGTCAAAAGCTGTGAAGGGTTGCTGGATCATAAGTTCGAAACCAGCGAGGTTTAAAAGTTGGATCAACTGGATTTTCAGCGTGTTAGCTTCCTCCCGTAGATGATGCACCTGCCACAATGTCATCAACAAATATGCTGCCCTAACTCTAACCGCCCACTCATACCAACACGAGCACACTGGCCCATTGGTCTTAGATTGTGGGAAAATTAGTTTTTGGAAAAAACACTTTTGCAGCACACTGTGTAGGAGGAATTTTTACAATATATGTCTCCAAGAATGTGTTTATTGTGTGTAGAGCATCGGACAACTTGGCAAAAATGGCCTCATGCTTAGAGGTAAATACAGTTTCATCAAATTCAGGAAAGGGTTCCGTTGGTAGAAATTCGTAGCACAAGAATTCTACCTGAAAATTGGGTTATGTCGACGTGTCTGACGGTAAAATATAAGTACAACTATATCACTTACAACATTTCTAACATTCTTCACAGGTTAAGTAGATACAAAATTGCAATTACGCACCCACGTGGCAAGAACTAAATAACCAAGGAAAAAAAGACAAATCAACACATTAGTGCTTCTGATACAATGTCATCTTTGACTTGAAGAAGATTTCTTCACAAATAATAGCGAGAGAGGCAAGAAAACTTATTTTCATTGGCAAATTCTTGAGGGGCGAGTGAATTCATAGTGGCGGCTGTTTCCTTCACACATGTGGTAAAACAAATTTGAGATGTGCATCGCACGTTAATAAACGAGAATGTACCACTCACGATTCACATTTAACACGAATGTAAAATCAGAAACTGGAGGACCAAAATGTTATGAATTCTCTCTGAGCACTTGCGGTAATACAAGAAACGATCGGTCCTTTTCACATGGGACCACTTACTGCTTCGCCATCTTGACATACATTGGAGTTTTGAGGGTTGAGGAACTACTTGTGTAAAAATGTATTCGTGTGCACCACATGCAGAATATGGGTACAGTATGTACAATGTATACAGATCACTTTTAAGTTTTGAGTTTAAGAAACAAATGTTTGATTTTTTTTTTTACAAAAAGTGGAGCAAAGTCACCCGGGTTGGTGTGACTTTGTCACACTCTTCAAGTCTGCTTGATTTAAATTTAACTATGTGTGGCAGAACAAAGTGACCCCTTTTTCTGAAATGCATATGCATATAATATGTTGTACAAAAAACTATTGTTAGCAACTCGTCCTCCTTTGTAATTGATTCAGACATCGCTCCGTGGTGACTGGCCTTCTTTTCTCTCGCGCGGAGTTATTTTGATCGATTGCTTCACAGGTACTACTTAATGCGTCCGCATGTGGAATGGACTTTCCTGATTTATGAATTATTTAAAAGCCGTATTCTTCAAGTTTTAACCTCCACTTAAGCAACCTCGAATTCGTGTCCTTGACATTGAATACTCACTTTGAAGGCTTGTGGTCTGTGATTACCTTAAAATGTTTTCCTAGTAAATAGGATCCAAAATATTGTATTCCCTACACTATTCCCAGCAGTTCACGCTCGGTCGTGCTGTAATTTTTTTCAGCTCCAGACAGTGTTCTGCTAGCATAGGCTATCGGCCTATCCTTGCCTATCTCCCCTTGAGACAACACAGCTCCTAAGTCTTCTTGACTCGCAATACAGGTTCCTCAGTCAGTATTTTTGTCAGTACCTGAAAACTGATTCTTGCTTTTCCTTCCATTAATATGATTTGTCTTTTTTCAGTAGTTCATAAAGAGGTTTTGCAATCTTCCCGAATTCAGATATAAATCTACGACAGTATCCTGCCAGGCCTAAATATGCTTTTAGCTTCTTTGTTGTGTCTGGTCTCGGATAGCTTAATATTTTCTGTACTTTTACAGGGTCTGGTTTTAGGCCTCCTTTACTAACAATGTGACTTAGGTAAATTACTTATTTCCTGAGGAATTCACATTTATCTGGTTGCAGCTTCAATTTATATCCTCCTATTGTATCGAACACTTCAACTAGCCTGCTATTGTGTTCTTGTAGGGACCTACCATAAATAACCACATCATCCAAATATACCATACATTTTAAGCCCAGTAGTCCCGACAGAACGGCAGTCATTAATTTCTGAAATGTGGCTGGCACTCCTTTTAGGCCAAAAGTCATACTTGTGAGCTCAAAATGTCCTTGATGGGTACTGAAAGCTGTTTTCGCTCTGTCTTAACTCTTTATGGTTACTTGCAGATACCCGCTGGCTAAATATAAAGTTGAGAAATGTTTAACCTGTCCTAACTGATCTAAAACCTCTTCAATGATTGATATCGGGTATGTGTCTCCTATTGACACCTCATTGAGAGCTCTGTAATCTATTACGAGGCGCCATCTTGTGTGTGAAGCATCTCTCGTCTTCGGTAGTACTTAAATTGGAGCGTTCCAAGGGCTCTTACTGGGCGTGAATATACCATCATGGAGCATATATTTCTGTTGCTTTAGAACCTCCTCCATATGTACTTCAGGTATGCGATACGACCTTATGTTTTTTGGCTGTGTATTCGACAAGGAAAGGATCTCATGTTCCACTGCATCAGTGCAGGTTAAAGGGTCACCCTCTAAATGGAATATATCATTGTACTTAGTACATATTTCCCAAATTATCTTGTTTTCTTCATTATTTAAATGTTCAAAATGGAGGGCTTGTTTTAATTTCTTTAACCTAAGTGGTTCCCTCTCCTCTACACTATTCTCTTCTACTGCATCACATGATTCCATTCTTACTTTTGGTGTAGGAATCAGAACTTCTTTTTCATTCACATTTATTACACTGCAAATACATTTACTATTTCTACCCTCTGTCATACAGTTTGCTAGGTAAACTCCTTCACTTAGCTTTCTTTTTGAGACTAACTCAACACCTACAAAGTTGGTGTGCGCTTGTACGAGACATTCTGTTCTCTGCGGAATAGTTATTTCCAGTGTTTCTTCCCTATAATGTTTGGTTTTCCATCGAAAGGGTGATTTTTAATTTCCGGTAACACATGGTCTTTTTGAAAATTTATTTATGGCTTTATAGTGATGGAGAAAATAATTTCCCAGTATCCCGTCATGCGATGACGATTCTACTACATGAAACGTGTGGGAAATATAGTCTTTACCTACCTTTATTTTCATCTCTACTGTACCTTTAATCTATACTCACTTTGTGGCTACTCCACACAACTCTACTATTTGATCTGTCATCTCAACTTTCCTATCCTCTTTTAATTTATCCGCTCTAATTATACTAAGCTTAGAGCCTGTGTCCACTAAAAATTCTCTGTTACTTACTTTCAAGATTTCCCCATGTTAAGTGACATAACTCAATGAATTATGGTATTCTTTAGAAATTGTTTTGAGGGACACTAATCTTCATCTGCAGCCTTCTTTTTGTTGTTCTGCCTGGGAAACAATGGGTTGCCAGAACCTAATTTTCCGTCGGCTCTTGCTTTGTGGGTCGCTGCCCTGAATTGTTATTCTGCACAGAGCTGTCACTTATCCTGTCCGTACAAAAACTTTTCAAATGGCCTTGACGATCACGTCTGAAACATTTTATTTCTGTGTTTACATTTGTCTAGCTTCTTAATGTTTTATTATCCTTTCTCCAGAAACATTTTTCAGCACTGTGCCCTACCTTGTGACACACCGTACATTTCAACGTACTTTCTTCTTCTAGTGCGACCTCTACCGTATCTCCTAGCTTTGTTATATTAATGCTCTTTATTACGGACTATAGTTTGAATGCTGCTATCCGCTAAACCTTGAATAAAACAAGCCTTGTGTAAGTGATGTATTAATGCATGAGCTCCTCTTGCTTCTATCCTAGTAATCACTTTAAGAGTGGCCGCCTTAAAATCTTTCTGTAGATTATCCTCCCAGCTTCCCCAAACAGCTATGCCTTCGCCTTTCTCTTGGCGAGCACTAAACATTTTACAAGCATAAAAATCTAGTGCACGTTTAATTGAATAGTTTTCTTAGTATGTTCTTAATACCTTTTCACATATTTCTGGTGGTCCTAGCCAAAAACTTTGCCTTGGCATCTCCTGTGAGTTTAGCTTTGACAAATTTCAACAACCTTCCTCTATCTTCCGAACTCACTAATTCAAAGGCTGCCTCTACATTTTCAATAAATTCTTTCAACCTTTTCTTGTCACCATTAAATGGTTTACTAATTAACTTTAACCCTTCCGCAACACTACAGTAATTACTACTCGTGGGAACAGCATCTGAAAATGTGGCCATTTTATTACTTAATTCCTTGTAAAAGAGAGCTACTACACTTATCTAATCCTTGCAACCGCTGTCACCTTGGTAAGGGAATACTAAGTGAGACTTACCTTATATTTATTTAGTTTCTTGTTTTCTGGCAGCTTGTTGTCTCGGCGATCTCGCTCCTCTCTTCTATCGGAAGCTGCCCCCCGCCGCGCTGCTGTTGCTTCGTAGTCGCTTTGCGAGCGCTCGTTGATATGCCCTTCACCCTTCTCCGAGCAAGAAGGTGTGACCGCTCGTGATGATTGCCTGGTTTCTCCTGTCTTGGCTCTCGGTTCAGAGCAAGTGCTGTACCATATGCCAATTCTTCTTATCTTTTCCTCTGTCTCCTCCTAGGGTGCTCTGAGATGCCCACTCCAGACAAACAGAAGTTGTCAGCCAGCGTACTATTTCAACGACTTGGCTGCTTTGCTTGATCGAGTGGCGCTGTCTCTTTCTGTCAGTCGTATTCTTCCAACGACGATCTTGACTTCTTCGCACCTCTTATACACTGAGTACCCCAGATCTGACACCACTTTATTGTTGTGCTGAGCAGTTATGCCAACGTAATGCTTTGCTTCGGTGCGGTTAGGTTCTGGAGGTTTAGTCCAAAAAGACACAGACATTGTAGAAGACAAAATAATACATTGCATTAAAATGATTACACATTCATAGGTATCATGGCGACTGCCTTGAAGCAGTCCAGCTCGAAGACAGCATGGCGAGTTCTCCTTTCAACGAGGTACTCGTGTGTAAATACAGGGTGGAATGTAAATCGCGGAAAAGCACTCGGCTGCAGTTAGCTATACCTAAATCAAGAATAAAAAGTATAGGAAGTACTCCTCGATTTTCAAAAGTACAGACGTTCGATCACTGTGAAGGTAGGGTTGCTGGACATGAAAAGTGAAAAATATAAAAAACCATTATGAATAGAATATTGACATTTTGTATTAAATTCATATGCGTGTTGATGTATATGCAGGGTGCGAAGTGTGACCACCATTCCTTCGCATACTTGGAAAACATGGCGCCCTGTCTGTAATTATGCATGTATTTTTGCACCGGTACGCCTTTATTAACCTATCTTGGGGATAAAGAACCGGAGTAACATAAGGAACAACAAAGGTGTACTTGTCCGATGACTCCCAGACAAGCCATTACTGAGATACAGACACCCAAAGTGGGAGCATTATGGCAATGCCGACAGGTATGCAACCCGTGTAGCATGTAATTGTGATAATTAAACTTGAGAAATAATATCTCAAAGGCTGTTTGGGAATATATATACGAACATTTGTAGAATTTTAATTTTGCCCGAATGACATAATACATTGCACTGTATATGACTGAAGTTATATTTAATAAAGAATTAATTACTTAGACATGAAATGGCAGGGTATGGCAGGTACTTACCTTGACACCACTACAATCTTGAGCACAAAGCATCATGAACCTGCTTCTAACAAAAATAATGAAATACACCATTTTTACTCTGTGCATCTACTATGGGTTGTTTTTATCCAGAAATATATTGAGGTTCGAGAGAATTTTGGTTTATTGAAGAGTCCGCACTCTGCTTTCTTTTCTCTCTAAGTAGTAAATTTTAAGAGAATGTTGGCTACTGTTTGATATACTTGTTGGTTACAGTGCGTGCACTGATGTCGACCAGATATTTCTATAGGATTTGTTGGAGAGATGTGAGTAATTCTCTCTGTGATGCTGAGAGGGCGGCCACGGCCTCTGTGATCCCCCCCCTCTGGTTCTACCACTGGTTTAGCACGAGTTTAAGGTAGAAATAAATTATAAAGGTAGAAATAAATTAATGGGTTGAAAAACAAATACTGATATTCAAGTATTTTGTTCTAGTGCACTTTGCAGTATGGCACCAAGATGTGGAAACTAATTGATCATTTTTGAGTTAGTCATAATTGGGATTTTGACTTTAGTAGAAGAAACAGAGCTGTTGGGAGTTCACGGTAGAATAGAGTTTTTTTGGAGAAACTTATGACTTTTTTTGGAAAAAGGCATACTTATCTGGAACAAACAAAAGAAAAATGTACAAGAACAGTTTGCTCTATTTACTATATAAATTATTATTTTTATTACATCTTTGTACGGGCATGCATATATTATTTGGGGTGGGGTTATCTAATCGCTATATTTTCCTTTTGATATTACTTGTATTGAATTTTAATCGGGAATTTACGAAAGAGACCAAGTCCACTTTTTGAGCAAATTCAGGTTATACGAGACTCCTACTCGTCAAAGCATTCTCTTGGCTTACAGCAACAAAAGGGAACTAAATCAAATGCAAGAAATTCGTTAAATGGACTTGTGCATGAATATGCCAACAGTGCATTATTTTGTTTGTAATTTACATGATTTTTGTTGAATCAGTTTCCATGTGGTTAAGTTTTTTCACTAGCATATACTAAGGTTCCAATGATCTATACCAAGAACATTATACTTTCTCTGATAGTGTAGTACATAACATTGCTTTATGGATATAAGGTGCTGGGTGGTGGTTTGTTGGTGGTGGTTTGTTTGCAAAATATGTTTTATGTATCATATTATTAGTTCTCCAGTTGAATATACCAATATTGCACTAATATTTACTCTAAACATGTTCTATTTGTCATTGTTGGAAAGAATGTTACTTATTTTTTAAAATGGTACCAAGTCCAATAATATTATTAATTCGTAGAAAATAATAGACGATAGTGTGCCTATGTCAATTGTATTTCATATTATTCGACCCACATTATTCTTTAAGGTTATCCATTATTGATAACCTGATTCACTCCCAAATCCACAATAATAAGTTTTTTGTTGTTTCATAGCAATATATTCACTTGGACTTAGTCCCTTTTGCAAAGTCCTGATTCGTTTACATGTTTAAAATTCCTTTCTGGGAATACTTGTATTGAATTTATATGTTTGGAATATAAGGTTTTGTATTAAGATTCTTGCTGCTTATTGTACAGGATTTTTATGGCTTTGAAGGAAAATAACGCATAACGATGCCCACCAAACTATAAAACTAAAAAATTATATTTTTTTCTGCCCCCAAGAATTCCCGTGACTGTCTCTTCAGTGTAGCATCAACTTATTCTGGTAGTTACCCTTCTGGTGTCACTCCAGCATTCATTTTTTCTTCTGTAGCTTCCTACCATATTGCTGGTCAGCCACGTACACAACAAGAATGCACTCCTGACCCTTTTGCTGAACTTTATGTGCGAAGTGTGTCAACTGTTAATTGAGTTTCGTTCATTGTAGTTAATTGTTCATTTAACCTTACACTAGTGCAGATATACTATATGAAAGAGTCTATAACATGTTCTCTGTCCTTACTGTCGTTTTTGATGGTGCAGGAATTTAGAACACTTACATGGCGTGTGCGGTCAATACAAAATAAGAGTGGTGATCTCCGAGATGTTCTTATACTATGTCCCACTGTAAGTGCTCTCACACAAACTGGGTTGCAGGCCGAAGTCGGTTTTTTATATCTATTCAGTATGTCGTCAGGACATTTGTGCTTAGTGGGGTAGTCGCTCTACTTTTTCATTGACATATTCGCTCCACAGTCATGTCGATTTGGCTGAATGGGAGGCGGTTGCAATTATAATGTTTGAGCCACCCAATTCTTTAACAATTGTTTCGTCCTATTTTCTACATGGTCACTCATTTCTGGTTGACGTTTTTGAGATGCTGAATAATCTTGATGGTATTATGATCATTGCTGGTGATTTTATTGCTAATTACACTCAGTGTTATACTCCATCTACAAATCCTTGAGGCCGCACTTTCATTTGCCACATGCAAGTCTCGTTGGTAATTAGTTACCCTACATTCCCCACTTATTTCTCTTTAGTTGCCATCCACTTAAAGTTCTAGATGTCTTTATCTCTCCTGCTGTATTACCGATGTTTGATGGGGAGGTTTTACAATCAGACTCTTCTGATAGTCAATCTGTTCATGGGGTATTTACCACTCACACCAGTGATCTCGAATTCGCCACCTAGGTTTAACTATCCCCAGGCAGCTAGCAAAATTTTTGCTGCTTTGGTCGCTCGAGTTCTGGACCTCTTCTACACCTGACGTAGTCTGTTCGGCTGCAAGTCTTCAATCCCACTGATTAACGATACACCACTGACATTTATTACTACCCCACTTGCACTGGTTATTCACACTTGTGACAAATGTATGTGGCAATGTACTTCTGATCTACTATATCATCGCGCTTACATCTTGCTTTGTCATACTGATGCTGCTTATTTTAGCTGGACTATCGATGCCTGTCTTCTTTATTGTGCGGAAGCACATTCCACTGTGGCTCCTTTTATTAGCTGGTGTAGCATCCTGGAGAATGCCAAAGACGATTTAAGTCCTTAGGTAATAGGTTTTAAGATATTTTTTCCGCCTATTTTTTCTCCTTATACAAATTACGCGACTTAGGGGGATGTGGTCTTACAGCTGTGTTACGACCATTCTTGACAGTACCTGAAGTAAAATTAGTAAACTCCTGCTGAAATTTAGGCTTTATTATCCACTCTGCTGACAAAACAGCATTTTGTTTCAGTTGCTGATCAGGCTATCCAGCATCTTTTTCACCTTGTTGATAAGTGGGTTCCTCGTTTGCTTGAATGGCGGAAGGTATTTCAGCAGGTCTCTGTGTTGTGCATGATGGTCCGGGAAGGTAGTCGGGGAATACATTCGAGTCCGTTGGATAAATTCCGGTCGCCCTAAATCCATTAACAGCAGTCTGCATCAACACAACTCACATGAATGGATTTTCAAATAGCTCAGCTACTTGTTTTTTAGACAAGAACAACCATAATGCTGCAGTAGTCACTTATCAACCTCTTGTGCATAAACTTGCTCAGGGGTGCCATTAAAACATCTAGTGGCTGCATGCGATGTGTACAATGAAGGGGAAAGCAGAGAAGCACCACATGATGTTCACGAGCTAGTAAACCCAACTCTAAACTTTTAGTGTGTGTTGCATGTCCATCAAGTAGCAGGACGATTGTCTTCTCTGCTGAAAGATTAGTAAAATCCACAAACCTCCTAAACCAAGGGGGGGGGGAAACATTTTTGCATCCAACCACTCTCATGGAGTTCAGCTGTTGTTCCAAGTGGTGCAAGTTCAATAAACTCACTGTGGGCTTTTTCTCGGGAATATGAACATTTAGACGGCCGCCTACCCCAAGCTTCAAATGTGTTGCAGTGTGTTCGTAAACAGGGGTTTTGTACGAAAATATTCCATGTATGCCCATTGTGCTAACATAAGAAACGAAAACAAACTTCAGACAAGGTCGGAACCTCATTCTTAAGTCGCCACGCTTATTAAGAACACTGTTTTTAAGCCCTCCAACATGGCTAAAAATGGCCTTTTCAGACTTCCGTACTTCAAAATGTACTAACCGAATGTACGTGAAACTCTCAGATTGCGATCTGCATTGAACTTAGTTGCAGCTTTCCACTAATGATATTATATGGTTACCACTTAGTGTTCCATAGTACAAACTGTTCGGCGGGAACTTGCACGCTATTTCAGAGCGTGGCTCGTTGATGCAACACAGCATTTGTTGCGCACTTCAAGGTCGACCTTACTGCTCCGTCGCTTTTGAGCCTTTCACGCATGGGTAGGCAGCGCCCTTAAAGGCATGAAGTTTCTTGCAGCACTCGCACAGACTGCTGCTATTACAAGAGTGCCTCTCTCTGATGAAGATAACTTCCCAACTTATTTATTCGTTTTTAGTCCTTTCAATTCAGATTTCTTTTTAGGAACAGTAGAAACTCCCGTTTCGTCGACATTAGAATTGCGATCAGCTCCAAAATTATAATTTTCGTATTCTTGTCTCAGCAACTAGAAAAATTTAGCCACCGAGACTTTATTAAATCCGACAGTTGCAAGATATGTGGCTTCCATGGTTCACAAAGAAAGTTTTGGATTTCTTTTCAAAAATAGAATAATACCAACACTTCTCGACCCTTTTCTTATCTTTATTGAATTCTAAATTATTCCTTTCTGCTAACTCGAAAGCCATGACTCGAAAGTCATTAACACTTAATCCAAACAGCTGCTCTTCCATGTGAATGACGTGTGAAACAAATTCCTTCTCTTTATCTCCAAATTGGAGAGTCTTGTATCTTCCCAGTCCTGAACAATAAACAAATAAGCGAGAATTTTATAGTGATTTTATTATAAATCTGCCGAAAAAATATAATAAAGAAAATTGTAGGTAAATACCAAATGCAGTTCCTTTTTGTGGCTTATTGGACTGATTTTCCATTCCATACTTTCTTTACACGCCTTTCAAGGGTGGTCAGAGCGACACCGAATTGTTGTTCTGCCTCGAAAGTCCCCCTTGCTCAACTGCTGACTGTATCACATCGTGTTCCTACAACTACCTATTTTTTGGTTGGTATTTATAACAGGATCTAAAAATAAACACACAATGTTCATGAACACGAGCATGTCTGTAGTTATAGATTGTTCACTGTAAACTGAGCACTCAACAGAACTTGTAATTAATTTAAAATTTGTTACATTGGGCCAATATATGTAAACTTTTGAGACTGTTGAAACTTTTACACTGGTTTTTAGTTACATAGAAGTTTTCATATTAAAAATAGTAAAGATAACCGCGAAACGGCCGAGAGAAAATATTATGTGGTGCTCACATTATTGTGAACAACGACCTAACTAGTACAATATAAGTAAATAAACAGCATTTCAAAATAACTGCAATAACCAATTTAAGTATTATTTTTTAATCACTATATCACCACAATGAAACATTTTGTATGTCAGCATTATGGAAAAATCTAAAACAATGTTATAAAACTTTTCCATAGTAACTCGTCAAATTCGTAGATGGGTCGTATCTAAACTAAGGCTGAAAGCATAAACAGTATGGTCTGTACTAATTCATGCATTACCTGGGATCCAAACCCAGGATTTCCATCATGAAAAAGAAATATGGAACCAATTATGTGTGCAGTTCTAATTGAATTAAAACTACCAAAATTAATCTAAAAGGAAATAATATTATATTGTAAATAATAAATAATTCAAGTTTTTTAGTCATATATTTAGGCGAAATATTTTTATTTTATAAAATAAAATACTGACTAACTGATAGTCCCATTTTAACAAATAAGGCGAGTGCATGAGGTTGGACAGATCGGGGAAGTTGGTTAAAATGAGGAGGTTTGACAAAATGGCGAGCCCCAATTTGTACTACTTGCTACCTCCCCATTTTGTCCATCTGTGTTGTTTTTTATAATCCAGAATGGCTTTCGGCAGTCAGTTAAAAAATTAAAATTACTGTTACCTTACAGCTAAATATCAATAGAAAAATTCAAGATA
Organism: Medauroidea extradentata; assembly: GCA_003012365.1. NCBI lineage: Eukaryota > Metazoa > Arthropoda > Insecta > Phasmatodea > Phasmatidae > Medauroidea > Medauroidea extradentata. The sequence goes on from PNEQ01050117.1 coordinate 24,818, forward strand.
CTTACATTTCGATGACCCCAAGTACTGAAACCAGAAACGAGTTAGTTCCAAACTTGATGTAAATATTAATCCAAGTAATGAATAAAACCAACCTTTTGCACAATAACAATTTCTCACACAAATATGTTTAACAAAATGACGACTCCGACTGAAGATACTAACACTGGAATACAATTAATATGTAGTACAATTTATGCCTGCCAGATCGCACCATCGGTTCTACCTAGATGATACGCATCCCCGTTTTGTCCAACCTTCCCATTTTATCTTACCGCCCCGTTTTATCCAACTCTCACCTACATGTTTAAGTTAAATGACAAAATTACAAAATATTGGCTAGTATAATTTTTGCAAAGATTGTTTCCTTATATCTCATACCCCTGATTCTATGCCCCGTGTGGTGGCGGGTTAGAATACCACTACAGCCAACCTATGCTTGTCATAAGAGGCGACTAGTAGGGTGCGGTCGGGACCTGAAAATTTTTGGACTTTCATCTCACCAGGTCCCATCATATCTTCCTTCTCCCTGTCATCGTCTGAGGCCAGGGCGGTGTTCTTCCTAACGGGGGACCTATCCTTGTTTATGAGTGCTGCCTCCGAAATGTGTAACCCTGAGGGGGGTCTATATTAGTGATGATTTAGCGAACCCTTCTCACTGGCCCAGCAGGCAAATCTAGGTGCGGAGCTTGTATCAATGTACAGGCACACCCATGTAGCACCACCTTATAGCATCCTAGCAGGAGGTGTTTTAATGGCCGCTTTGCCTATGCACCTAAACCCACTTCGAGGACATGTTACAGGTGTATGGATGAGACCGTTGTAATCGACAAGTCCCCTGAAATGGCACCACAAGTGTTATATATAGTGGGGAACCTGGGATGTTTTCCAGGTATGGGTATAAAGCTAGTTTCGTTCAGGATGTTCGATTTGTCCTTGGTTTATCCCAGTGTACACTTCGGAATGTGTTACTGGGGCAGTAGTTTGCAGTGAATAGCTGCGAAAGGTAGTTGCTCCTGTATACTGCTTTGGACTATTGGAGGTAGGTCCCCCTCCTAATGGCACAAACCATGGGATGTTTGGACCACTGTCTTATCCCCCCCCCCTCCGAATGACAGGTTCAGTCCGACAGTTCTCAGTAGGGGCAGGCCTTCCACCACATCATCCGAAAGCACTCCACAGAGTGGCTCAATCAACAGCCGAAACAAACGACAAGACAGCGGTTATGGATACATTTCGGATAGCGGTTTGGTTGTTGTTTGTGAAAGAAAGTTGCCGACTCAGCATTTTCTTGTAGTGAAATGTCTTGAAGTGCACACATTCGAGGACATATTGCTTTTGAGCTCCAAAATGTAGTAGATGGAACTGTTGGTAGTGTAGTCAAGTACGGCAAAAACATTAAGCACAGAACAGAGTTGTTGATCAATGCATCTAATGCATCAAATCATGTGGGCTGCTGGCAACAACGGTCTTCAATGGGGAAACAAAGTTCCCCATTAAAGTTATGCCCATGTCACGCTGAATTCGAGTAAAAGTGTCATATGGTGTTTCCGGTCTGATCAGTATCCCAGATTCAGAACAGTTGCAGGTACTCCTGACATAGCATGTCGCACATGTCCACTGAGTCACAAAAAAATCTGATAGTGTACTTGTACCAACTGCTACTATGCTCTTGAGATTTGGTGCCGCAGTCCTACCAGCAACATTGAAAATTCGTTATCTGAATGTATGAATGGAACAGTTAGTTCCTTTACCACTCCGCTGCTAGAACTGCCTGAGGTACGGGCATTCATGGCCCAATTGCAAATCAACCGCAATATGCCCGAAATATGCCTAACCAGTGCATCCTGACAAATAGAAGTACATCAAACCTTTGACATGTGTCAGCTGTCAACGCAAACGTCTAGTCTGATCAAAGGGATGCCCGGTTTTGCAAAATAATGCAGACGATCAGAACAACAGATAAAGTTTCAAATGGCGAATCATGCAAGAGGTTTAATGCTCAAATTGAGCCTCGGCTTACTCTTTCTTACAGTACAGTCGCCAATGCTTGGTGACCGATGAAAGATGTTTGTACCCATATTGTCGATGTAGCGACACAGACTGAGGAGTCTTGTCATTACTCATGAGCTACGAAAGGCCTCTACCAAACAGACCAAGACAGTTGGTAGACAGTTTAGCGCGAAATTCATACCTGCTAAGAAACATGCTCTTGTAAAAGCCCGCCGACAAACACCATCAAAACCAGTTCGTAAATTGGAACCCCCATCACGACAAGAAAGGATAGCGAAGTCTACACCACCCCCGGAAAATTCTGTTGCTACTACCACAAGCAGTACGACCGCCATATCGTCACAACTTCGCCAACCTCCCCCTGAGGTTTCAGAGGTAGATATTTCTTTTTATTATGTGACTGATGATGACGGTTCCAGTTTTTAAAACATGTTTTAGCAGGCATAAGAGGAAAATAATAAACTGAAGACTGCCCTCTCTTTCTCATTTACTTCATGTCCCTCCTCCAATGGAATTGCCAACGTTACTTCAGCGGCCTTAAAGAACTAAGGCAAATGATTGCATCATTGTCTCCATCTGTTCGTTGCCTTCAAGAAACACACTTTCGGCCACCAAATGATGCCTCCTTACAGGTTACAAATTTTACCGCTCTGATTCTGCGGTAGATCGCATGTGCGGTGGTATGTGTGTGTGTTACTGTCAGTGATGCAATATATCATGCAGCTGTAGCCCTTGTAACAAGACTGCAAGCCGTAGCAGTCGGACATACCTTAGCATGTTTTTAACGAGTTTTAGCGTGTACATATCCCCGACAACGTTATCGCCTTGCTGAATTGGAGAACCTCATTTCCCAATCTATACGAGAAAGCAAGCAAATATTTTGGAATGTTTTTCGTCCTCTCTAACAGTGCACGGAACTAATAAATATGTTGGGATAGTGTGAGAAAGATAAGCGGCCTACCCCTTAGTCATATTCACTTCCTTCGGCACAATAATTTAGTAATTCATTACCAGGGGCGGATCCAGCAATTTAGATGAGTAGGACAGCAGAGGGGGGGGGGGGGTGAATGTAGGTTTTAAAAGTATTTGTCTGCAGTCCTTCCAGAAAATTTGGATTTTCATGTGCGAAATTGTGTTATTTTAGCAATTTTGTTCTTGAAATGTTAAATGCGCTGCTGGTATAGTTGGTAAAATTTTCTGGAGAAAATTCATTTTGGTAAATGATAATTTTACCAAAAAATTTGAAATAAAATATTATTAATGTATAGACACATGATGTAAGTGAAGGCTATCGCATGCGTGCAGTAAGCTCACCAGGACAAAATTAAATATCACCAAAAGTTTTTGCCCCGACACAGTGCAGCACAAGTGCAGAACAAGTAAAACAGGAGTAGGGATCGCATGCGGGGAGTGGCTCACCTGGGAGCAAAACCGGCCTAACCTGCATTTGTCCCCCCTACCCCAGTTGGAGCAAGAGCTCTGATTGGCCTAAAGGGTCCTTAGAGGGGCATGGTCTTGGTTGGGATTGGTTGTAGGGGTCTTTTGGTACGAATAGCACCTAAGTGCCATGAGGTGTGTGATTGGCTGAGAGCTTAAGCCCCATCCCTGGAAGGGAAGTAGGGGGGGGGTAGTGAGGAGAAATTAGGGGAATGGGCCCTTTTGGTACAAGTTGTGCCTAAGTGCCATGAAGGGGGAGTGTATGTCCCTACCTTTCCTCCAGCCTTTTCTGCACCTGTAGCCTCTCCTACCCCCTCCCTATACCATAAAGCATAACCCTTGTACCCCCTGCCTATCCTTATAGCATACTCCTGTAGCCTCTCCCTCTACCTTATAGCATACCCTGTCTTACCCATCCCTGCCCCTATGCCATTGCCCCTCAATCCATAAAGTATAAACCTTGTACCCCCTGCCTATCCTTATAGCAAACCCCTGTAGCCTCTCCCTCTACCTTATAGCACACCCTGCCTTACCCCTCCCTGTCCCTACGCCATTCCCCCTCCATCCATATAGCATACCCTTGTACCGCCCTTCCATCCTTGCACCTCCTCCAGCATATCCTTGTGACATACCCCTCCAGCATATCCTTGTGACATACCCCTCCAGCATATCCTTGTGACATACTCCTCCAGCATATTCTTATGACATACCCCTCCAGCCTACCCCATCCAGCTTACCCCATCCAGCCTACCCCATCCAGCATATCCTTGTGACAAACCTTTAAAGCATAGTCCGCCCCTCTACCCCTGAAACCTATACTTGATACTACACAAGATTTAGCATACCTCCTGCCTACCCCTCTCTCCCCTGTAGGCTCACCTCTAGAGACGTCCTCTCCTCTCGACTTCCGAAGTTCGACTGAGGTTGGCTGGAGGAAACACCAGTATAAACTGGTACTCCCCACCCTACTTCAACTAGCACTATGTAAGACAGGGTTACCTTATTTCAAGTATTTAGTTAGTAAGATGTCACTGCCATTTCACCCTGCAGCAACATACGCAGGTGTCACCTGCAGTTATGCCTAGGTGATGTACACACTACCAGAGGAAGAAGATGACCATATGGGGCCTCGTACATACACCGAGTCATGCGATGACACTGGTGATTGGTTAATGGCGCACAACCCGTGCATGTACGAGCGATTGCAAGACAGTATTGATTGCTGCGGGGAGAATTGTGCTGTGGCAGCCATGTTGCCAACCACACCTCTACCATCCATGCCAGAAGAGGTTGTTGAGTACAGACAAACTCCACATGCCTACATACCAACCACCAGCCGACAAGTAAGTGTCAGCACTCTCTGTCTAATCCTCACCATCACCATCATCACAAGATGGCTACTAGCGAGTAAGTGTCAACTCTTCTCAGTATATTGTGTGTCTTCATTGCGAGAACAGTTGTGCGGTTATGTCTGTGGTAAAAACATAAGAATTTTCAAGTTTAAGTCTAATTAAATTTACACAGGCTACGTGGACCATGCAATTCGCGAGCCAAGGCTTCGATACTCATGTCGATATATATCCGCCTTCCTGTAATTCTTCAAGAACAGAAATAATTTCAGATTCGTGACTATTATTTACAGCATGCTTAGATGCTAGTAATAAGCGTAAACGTGCTACAAGCTCATTCGGATTGTTCCAATAAAGATAATTTGCGTCTCTATCATGTTTGCTTAGTCCACTCCCCTGTACAATACTGTATCGTCTGCTAATCAAAGGGAACTTAGGTTGATACGTGTTTTTATATTCTTCAGTATCCGCATCGTTGTCGACATACTGGGCATTAGTTAAATCAATAAAATATTTATGCAAGTCCAAATCAGCATCAGAATGCTTATTAGGATATTTTTTGAATAATAATTCGTTTAAGCCAGGACTTGCATCAATTATGATGTCACATACCTTTAATTTATCCCTGGGCAAAAACACAATTTCATCTTTCCCCAGATTAAGTTTATTTCTACATCTAAACACGCCGTACTCAGTGTCTCGGTCAGCTGCGCGGCTTTTCAATTTGAGATATTCTTTCGCGGTGCGACTGAGTTCAGCTGACACGATTTCTTGTTTCACAGTTCTAGGTTCGAGCACCGGAGATGTCTGTTTCAAATTATCGAGGTGGGACGTCACAGGCTTGAATATCTGCTCTGCAAGGGTGTCCGGACAAAGACGTGCTTTCTTAGCAAGTAAATACTTAGCCTTCACACTTGCTATTACATCACAATTCTTCCGCAAGTGCCGAAATTATTCTAATGCGGAAATGTGAACGTTAGATATTTATGCAGCGGTGTGCAAAACCTATGTGTCGAGCATGCACGTAAGTCTTGCATGGAACGTCAGACTTCCTTTCTCTTTACCTCCTACCTTCCGTGACATTTCTTACATGCAGTGAGCCAGTATCACCCATCTCTATCGGATGTCGTGTTCGGGACCGCACCACGCACGTCTCTCGGCTTTACTTAAGCACCCTACCTACACTGACATAAAAAAAGTCTTCCCATGCCTTCTCGTGTTAGTGGAGCATGTTTCAAGTTTATTTTCCATGGCAATACATTTTGTATGTACAGTCTGTATTCTACTATCCAGCACACTTAGTTTCCCGTTTAAATATGTTAATAATTTCTTTCCAATTTCAGTCTGTTTTTCTACGTTATTGTTCGTAGCTACATCTACTAAGCGCGAAATTAGTTCTTTCCTCAAACTCTCGTGTACCACTTGCAGTTTAACATCCAGAGATTGGTTCGTTGCCCGTGCCACACTCTCTGAAATGTTTTGTATTTCAGACACAATACGTGATAGTGAACTTTCAATCAAGTTTGCTAACACACTCATATTCTCACCTATGTCCGCCGTTTCTTTCAAAGCATCAGAACCCACCTCCAGGCTGCATTTCAAATCAAGTGTTATATTCTGTATTGTAGAAGTTAACATTTTTTCTAATTCACCCACTGTCATACATACAGCATCCATCGTAACAGTGTTTACGGTCGTAACATAACTTTTATTTACTGCGTCACTACCCTGCAATGGATTTCCGACATCGCGCAACACACACCCACTCAAACTACACGAACCATTGCGATCGTGTGTGATGCATTTGTGTTCACACCTTTTCTTATGGGTGCTGTGACCAAACTTCGAAACGATGAAACGATGAAATGATCGAAACCACACCTATACCTACTGCTATTTATAGGAAAGTCATTAACAATAGTTAAAAATCCAAATTTATCACGTCTACAGAATGCACAAATTTCTTTAAACTTGTTAAATGATATATCTGTGGACACATGAACATTGTGGACGTGTCGTATATTGAAATCGTCCATCTTAAACAATACTACAGTGTTAAAATTGTCCCTTAAGTTATACTTGGGGGTTCTACTGTAGCTCTGACTTAAATAAAAACAGTTGACATTATAGTGACGTCCGAAACTGAAGTACTTTTGAATCATGCTTTATGGTTCGGCCCACACGTCAACAAACACGAATATAGAATTAGCTAAGACACCTTTGAGCGACACAATTTGTTCCTTGTCGCTGTAGGAAAAATATTTCATTCCCTCAATAGAGTTTATAATTTTCTCCAAACGCTTGTATTTGTCGTGTTGCAAAGTTTTGGAAAACACATACACATTTTCAAACTTTAATCTATTCGGTTGTTCGAGTAAACTCAACATTAAGCAAGCTTTCCCAGAGGAACTTGGTCCACATAAGCCCACTAAAACATTACGCGGTAACATTGGACCATGCAATCCTACTGTGTTGTGTTCTTTTTCGGCATTTGAAATAACTACTGGCAGTTATTGTTCTTGCTTAGTTACCTTCATTGCTACTGAGCTAAATCGTATACAAGCGTTTCTATCTATACGCTACACCACAGTGTATAACTATGCGTCGTGGACAGAAGGTAAAAAAGAAAGGTCGCGGTTTACTTAACAAGCTTATAAACAACATGCCTTTCGAAGCTCATATCCCACCTTATAAGTTTTGTGGTCCTGGGACACAACTTGCCACGAGATTAGCGCGTAGAGATAAGGCTATAAACAGATTCGACGAAGCTTGTAAACAACACGATATTACGTACTTTGACTGCAACGATCTGGGTGAATGTCACACAGCAGACCGCGAGTTAGTAACCCGAGCAGAAGAAAAAGCGAAATCATCGCAGGACAAACTTGGCGAGAAAACAGCCTCTTGGCTCGTATCTAAAATTATGAAGGCTAAAGTGAAAACCGGTGCTGGTATTATTTAAAAAAAGAAAACGTGGCATAGCAAAGCGTAAGAAAGGTGGTATCATTCCTTTAATATTTCCAGTGTTAGCAGCACTTGGGGCATTAGCTGGGGGAGCAAGTACTAAAGCTAAAACAATTACGTCTAAAAACTCTAATGAAAAACGTTTAGCGGAACTTATGCGTCACAATGCCAAAATGGAAACTTTAGCCGCTAATGCAAAAAAGGGCGCAATCTCTATTTAAGACCATACACTCAAGAGAGAGGTTTAAAAAGACACAAACGCAAATACTAAACCGTTTACCGCAATGCACTCTAACAAATAGAGATTTGCGTTACTATGCAAAAAAATTGCGTATACCGTATTTTCGAGGCGTGTACATGAGGAATGCTCTTCCTCGAAAACCACATGCACGTGAAAATGTAATAGTTTATTTTGGACGAACGTAAAGGTGACGGTACGCACTGGACGTATTTTAGCAAAATAGACAACAACGTGCATTACTATGACAGTTTTGATGATTAGCGCCTGCCAAAAGAGGTACGTGCGTACTTGCAGGGAAGTAAAGTAACGTATAATAACTTGACCGACCAGTTACCAAACATGTGGAACTGCGAACACTTGTGTCTTAAATTGCTCGCATATATGTATGTATATATATATATATAAGAGCAATGGGTAGCTGGGAAACAGAGACCAGTAATAATGTCGCTAACTTTATTGTTGACAGGTAAATCGTCGGAGTTTTAAACTACGTATTTTCCGCCTCTCGACTTTTCCGATGAATGGCAAGTATGTTTGGTTAGTCTCGTTAGTTATAATTCAATACCAAACATTGATGTTAGGAACAACAGATTTGTATATCAGACAGGCGGTGAGTAACATGAAATAGTAATTCCTACAGGCTCCTACGAAGTTTCTGATATTGAAATATATTTAAGGATTGCATTACCTAAAGGCAAATGTTTTCTTTCTCGAAAAGGAAATGAAAACACACTTAAGTGTTGGATGTTAAGTAGCGTATTAATAGACTTTGGAGCTCGCAACACATTGTGCAGAATGCTAGAGTTTAAACCAGCAATTTATCGTGCAAACCATTTTCACGAATCGCAAGATCCTGTAAATATATTTCCTGTAAACATCTGTAGAGTTAATCTGAATATCACGGGAGGTTCATATTTAAACGACAAACCAACAAACACTATACACGAGTTTATGTGTTCTGTTCCTCCGGGTCTTAAAATAATTGAACATCCTCATACACTAATTTATGCACCTGTAATAGTTAACCACATGGATGAAATCGTCTTACTTTTAGTAGACCAAGCGAACAGGTTGGTAAACTTTCACGACGAGGAAATAACAGTACGGCTTCACTTGTTGAAAGTATAGTAAAAAACTATAACAGCAACACCAATGTATAACATAAGTTCAGTGTGCTACATAATGGGGATTAATTTAATAACGCAACGCCGCACAGATGCGTGTTACTGCATAGTATAAAACATCGTGAGCGCTCACGTAAACATATCAGTATTCGTCGGAAGCTTACACAGTTAACATGTTCCAACGTACAATTTTTAGAGAGGTTAGGATATACTGTGAACAAACATGGACGGAGTTCTTAATATAGATAACCCTATAACTTTTGATGATGCAATCACGAAGACCGAGTTGCATATATACGAACCATTTAGAGCAGGTCATGTGTTTCTATCGGAAATAAGGATTTGTATACAGAATCAAGACATATACACGTTGCCTTGCAAGTCGCATATAAGACTGCGAGGAAAGTTTAAAAAAACTTATAGAACTAACGCCCTACACACGAGCATCGGTCGAAACTGTCTTATGTTGTTGTTTAATTGCTTAGCTTATGAATTGAACGGTGTGGAGATTGACCAATCTAGAGATGTTGGTATTACTTCGACAATAAAAAATTATATTTCTGTCGGTAAGTACGAAAAACAAGCTTACAAAGCAGCTGGTTGGTCTGATAAATATGATTTCAAGTTGAACATAAACCCTGGAGGAATATACGAAGCAGTCATTCCCCTAAAAATGTTGCTCGGCTTTGTCGAGGACTATATCCGCGTGATCCTTAATGCTAAACAGGAACTGGTTTTACTGTTGACAAATACTACAGCAAATGCAATGTAATGTGCAGGTGATGTGGAAGAGCCCGTCACATTAGAACTAAAGACTGTAGAATGGTTAGTGCCGCACGTGGTTGTAAATATGCGAGAACGTGTGCATTTACTGAAACATGTAAAGAGAGGTAAAGTCATGACTGTTGCGTTCTGCTCCTGGAGTTTAGAATGCTATACTACCTTGCCTAGTGCGCGCACGATTGTTTGGAACTTAAAATTAAGTTTCCCTGCAGAGAAACCGAGGTTTGTAATAATCGGTCTCCAATCTAATCGCCAAAGTAATGTAACTAGAGACAGGTCGCTTTTCGATCATTGTAACATAAAAAATATTAAACTGTACCTCAACAGCGAATATTACCCGTATTCCAATTTCAATGTTAATTTTACCAACGGTGAAGTTTTGATTGTTTATGAAATGTATAGAGCGTTTCAAGCTGCTTATTATGGACGAGAGCCATCTCCAACTTTAGCACCTACTATCTTGAAAAAGTACCGTTATTTGTATTTGACGTGTCAAAACAAAACGAAATATTGAACTCTAATGTTATTGATTCGCGTATTGAAATTACCGTTGACGGCAATTTTCCACCGCAAACGCAAGCTTTTACCCTTATATTACACGACAGACCTATTTCTTATAATGCTCGAGATAAACTCGTGAAAGTATTGACGTAAGATAGTTACGTGCGAACTTCTGAGCTGAGAACATGTTCTGTAACGTGCAGGTGTTCTACGGATGTTCCGGGTTTATTGTAAACAAATATGTGTAGCACAACTGAGTGGTGAGAAAAAAACTTTCATGCTAAAAGCACCATTTCCCTGGTTTGCTTTGGATGATTAATGTAAATGTACGAATGTGTGGCTCATGCATAATTATCACAGCATCACTTGGAATGAAGGCAGTATCACATACACAGATTTACTGCTTCTTCTCAAACAATGCATAGGTAATTCTACCGTGTACATTTCAGGAATAGACCAGGAGAGAATTCTGCGTACGCTGTGTGCAAATACCATAGTTGATTTACAGCTTGCTTACGCTTGTCCGTCATTTACAACATTACATAAAAAGTATGAAGATAATTACACTTTCTCAAACGCGCAGCAAAATGCTGAGAACTTACGTGTGTGGTTCGTGGAGCATTGCATTTAATACATTTATGTAACTTACTTCAAGGCAGTCTCCGCAAGTATGCCGGTGTTGTTTGAACCATCTCAAACTTACGAGACAATGCAGGTTAGGTATAGGCGTGTATGTTTTAAGCCTTATGGTTTACTATTGCAGACACACGTATGTAACGACAGTGAACATTGGACGTATTACTTTGATACGTATTTAGGTATACGCTATGGAGAAGGTGTTGAATGTCAGCTTGCCAACTGCCCCGTCTACCATTTACGTCCAGACGTACAGTTACTGTGTACGTTCGACAACTTGCTACAACTCAGTTTTAACGAAGTGTTGTGTGAAAATCACTCTGAACACCGTATTGATTACAAACTAATACGACCTGAAAATGGTGCGATAGTCAGCTGGTATGAGATTTGTGATGGTGACATACATAGACATTGTCAAGCAGATAACACATTTGACATGTTGTGTTATGAATGGAGTTGTGAAATAGCAAACACGAAAAATAAAGAGTGATAGAGCTGACTTCAAATGTGTCTGATTTTATTGCTTGTATGTACGTATGAAAGTACATCTCGCTACATATTTACGACGTCCGTTATGTTTCCTCACTACCTGTGTGTGTTGTAAAACCTAACATCAGTTGTTATCGAGACTTTGAGCTGTATATTTCGTGCAGCCTACTGCGACGTTGGCGGTTACTGGAGTCGTCATTCGCCGTCAAGCTATAACTACATTTCTGCCGTGACTGAAAGATGAACTTTCACCCAGCAAATCCGTTTCTGAGTGTTAAACAAGGTAGGAGCAGCGTGGAATACGCTTATTGGTCGTCGGGTATTTTACGTCACTTTACAGACTCGTATGACGTAATATTCAACATTAAGGTTACCGCCTTTCCTCTAGGGGATGAGCGCGGTCACGATATTATCGCTTGGACATAAATAAATGTCCCGTGTACTACATGTTGGACTCGACACCTCTTCCATGCAGCATAGACGTGTACGAGCATTTCAAGAATTTGAACCCGGAACAAGCTAACAGCGTTGTGCTTCATAGTCCAGAGTGTGCGATGCTCGCATATGCAGCATCGCCTTGTGACACGCTGCCTTGTGTCACGCCACCTCGCAACACGTCATCGCGAGCAAGGACACCGCACGTGACGAAGATACAGAAAGTAAAGAAAGAACCTGACATTGAGAAAATTGTAAATAAGTGTTTGTGCAAAATACTATCTACTGTACTGCAGAGTTTACAGCAATAAATGTTTCAAGGAAATATGTATGTTCGTTTTATTTCCGAGTAGGTTAGTTTCAGGAACTTGGCTGGGAAACACACACAATTCTGAATACACATTTGGTTGGGGGAGGGTGTGTGCTACACCTGGTCATGAATATGAATGAATGAAAAAGGGAACACCTGCGGTCCTAACAAAAGAACTGATGCTGGGAAGCGGACTCCTTTCAAGTGTAGACTGTCACCCTCCAACCGTCCTATAGCTACACACAATACCTTGTCTTTTTTTTTAACTTGCCGACGATCTATATAACACCCTGTTGCATGCATCCAGCACTATTGTGAGATTGTATGTTGTCTTGTGACGATCGCAACTAACCACAAGTAACAGCTTTGTTACGTCGACACGTAACTACGTACTAAACATTAACGGTGAGTATCCGAATGATTGCGTGCGTGATTGTGATTGTAAGAACCATTACATGAACGTGATTGCAAGTAGCGTATGTGTGATTGTGATTGTGTTTGAATGTATCATGTGTATGAAGTGTTGTGTGGTTGTAATTATAGGTTATGTATGTGATTGTAAGTAGCGTATGTGTGATTGTGCTTGAATGTATCGTGTGTATGAAATGTTGTGTGATTGTAATTGTAGGTTATGTATGTAAGTGAAAGTAGCATTACATGATTGCATGAAATGTATGTGTGATTGTAAGTAGCAATGCAAGAAATTGTTTCAATGTATCGTATGTATGAAATGTGTGCTTACACCTCCATGGTTCAGATGTTATAACAATAGAGTGACGTTCTACAGGTCCATAGTTTGAACCATCATTGGGGAGGAAAACAAATTTTTGACGGGGATTCGAACCCTGGACCTTTAGAGTTTAACTCTAACGCTCTATCCACTGAGCTATCGAAACAATCATTACCTAAGTGTACATGTTATTGCATATATTTTTTCTTTTTGCAGACTTGGATAAAGAAGGCAGTGTAGTTTATCTATTTTTTTCACAAACGGGAACGAAAATATGTCTTCTCCTGCTAAGCACGTCTGTGTGCAGAATGTTGGCGAGGCTAGCATGTCTCGTGACGCGTCGACCTCGCCAGCTGTTGTTGATGAGCGCTTATCTCCAACTCCGCTCACTTACACACCCTTGGATACGGCATTTGGCAATAGGCTAGTGGACGTGCGTATCAGTAATGATCGTGTTAAAACTGATGTGGATTTGAACACGTTTCTTATCAGGTGTAGAGAGCCCTTCCTGGCTTTACTCTCGCGGCAACACCGTCCCATTAAAGTGTATGTGTCTCTGAGAGGTAAATTTATTAAAGGTGGGTTAGCGGAGGAAACTACCACAAATCATTCGCGCTTCTCGATTCCTCAGATGCGGGTGAAACATTTGATGAGGAATTCATTCCCGCACTTACAAACAACGTAACGGAGTTTGTTGGTCGCGGTAGTGGGTGGGCCTTGAAGCTCCTCCTACAACTAGACGTGCATATATCTAGGTATAGGCCGTTCACAGTAGGTGCTGCGCACACTAAAGTCCCTGCTTTTATTGGCAATAGTAAAGCTTGCATCAATGTAGACTGTCCTACCGACGACTGTTTTTTGTACTGCGTGGTTGCGGGTTTGTATCCCGCACTGCGCAATGCTGAAAGATGCACATCTTACCCTGTTCCTAGGACAGTATTTAAGACAACTGGTATGACTTTCCCTACGATGCTACATCATGGTCGCGTTTCGAGAGCAATAATATTTGTGTTAATGTGTACGACTGCATTTACAAATACACAAATATTATTGACGAAGCGTGCGCTAATGCGCCGGACACTCGCATACTTCCTCGTCATATATCTCCTGTGCGAAGAGAGCGCCATGTAAATGTTTTGGCACTTTGCACCAGTGAATGTACTGCTCATTTACACTTTGTAAATATAAAAAATCTAGCTCGCCTTGTGAGCAGTCAGTTGTCTTAACATAAAGGAAATATTTGGATTTGCCAGCTCTGTCTTCAGTATTTTTCGAGCGAAGACAGGCTCACTGCACACACTGAGCAGTGTAAACAACACTCTGCTGTACGAGCTTCATTTCCTAGTCAGGATGATAAGTGGCTTGAATTCACAAACTTTTCTAAGCAGCAGAGAATGGGCTTTGTAGTATATTATGACACTGAAACTTTTTTGCAGCCCATGGCTACATGCACGCCACAAGATGGTGGTTCTAGCACTACGGTTATGAATAAACATGTACCGTACACTGCGTGTGTTTTGTTAGTGTGTAATTATGATGCTTGCAAAACAGAGTACCATATGTTTATGGGTGAGGATTGTATGAATTGTCTTGTGGTTAAACTTATCGAGCTAACAAAATATGTATGTGACATTTACAAGGTGGATGTAGGTAAGAAGGCTCTGACTGCGACCGATAGGGTCCGGCTCGCGAGTCAGACTAAATGTCACATGTGCAAGAAGGACTTGCAAAATGCTTCAGACAAAATTGTACTTGACCATGACCACATGACTGGTGAAATTAGAGGATGCACGCACAAGTGCAATTTACAATTCCGTTTCGCGAAGAATCAGCTCGTAGCTGTATTTCACAACATGCAAAATTATGACGGTCATTTTCTCATGCGTCCGCTGGCCTCTCTCCATGTAACACAGGCGGACGGCAGCATGGTTGTATAAATACCCTGGCAAAATCAAAGTCGTTGGGAACACTATGGAGAGTTACAAGTGTATCACAAAACATATTCCCTATGGGAACACTGCACAAGGAGGCATGCACACAGTGCGACTTAGGTTTATAGATTCTTTTAATTTCATGACCGCATCGCTGGACTCTTTAGCTGGTAATCTAGTGTCGCACCAGCTAAAACTCACCCGAATGCACGCAGTTTCCAGGCGACGTTCAGTTTGATTTGACGCAAAGAAAGGTGGTATTTCCATACGACCACGTGCGGTCTATGGAAAATCTATGTGAGACTTCTCTGCCTCCTAGGAACGCATTCTACAATGTAATGCGAGGTGAGGTTGTGAACGAGAGTGAATACATGCACGTTCAGGCTGTCTGGAATGTATTCAACTGTGGTAGCTTAATGGAGTATGCCTTGCAGTATTTACATGTAGATACATGTTTGTTAGCAGACGTGTTTGAGAATTTCAGGACGGTCTGCTTGGAGGCGTACGGTATGGACCCCGCATTTTAAGTCACGGCTCCTGCTCTAGCCTGGGACGGTCTCTTATCAAAGACAAGTGTGCTTAGAGCTGTTGACCGACCCTGATAAATATATTTTTGTTGAACATGGGGTTCGAGACGGTATTACTCAAGTGAGTAAAAGGCATGCCGGACAGCAAGACGTCCGAGCGGCAATCAGGTCAGCGTTGGGAAACCACAGAAGACAGCAACTCACCTCACCCACCTCGTAGTTGCACAATATCGAGGACAAGCACGCCGATATAAGGCGTTGTTACCAAGCAAACGGGATCTGTCTGCGGTCGGTCGGTCGTCCACCAGCACTCATCGCATCTACAGCAGTGCAGTTCTCCGCCGGGGACTCGTGATCGAGCCCCGGCGGGTGTGTGCTCGTCCGTCGATGCCGTCTCCTCATCAATCCAGCTTCGGTAAGGTCGTCAGATCTAGTTACGTGGCAGCAACTCTCAACTTAATATAATAACTTAATATTCAGTAATATTGCGCTCCCCTCCTAAATAAATAGGACACATTGTAACCTATTTTGTATTGAGAGTACCTGCCATTGTAGTATAGTAAATGCCCGTTTAACCATAACAGTCTTAAAGTCATTAGCCCTAAATAACATCTAAATAAACCCACAGTGTAGCTACCATCTGAGTGAAACGCCCCAAACTAATAATAACTTATGAACCCCAATATAATAACGACTTACAAAATAAACCATTTTGTAACAAAATGCCAACAATATTTACATGGACGAGGACTAAAACCCTTCCCTCCCATCATCCTACATTTACTACTTTGACATCAATGGTATGTACAGTCATACAATGTCGTCGAAGCTTCCTTTTGCTAATTTTTAGTGGGTTCCTGCAAATGAATTTTCTCATTGTGATTTCGCCAACATCGATACGCAAGGGGGCTCGTGGATTTTCGCAGAGGTTGATTTGATGTTCCCAGAGGAATGTTATGATGTGCTATATGATCTGCCACATGCACCAATCAATGGCGTACTGCCAAACGGTTCGACAGAAAAACTTTTGCTTACTTTAGAACCGTGGAAGAATTGTATTATACACGGGCAAACACTGAAGCACTACCTGGCGTACGGTGCTGTTCTGCAGTCTGTTCACCGCGTATTGCATTTTGATCAGAGTGCATGGATGGCGCCTTATATTAGTTTTAGCCTAGACAAGTGTGCTCAGGCAGCGAATGCATTTGAGAAATCGGTTTTTAAATTAATGTGCAATTCTGTTTATGGTAAGTGCCTTCAAAATGTTCGCCGGGAACATGATATTCGTGTCGTTTCGCGGTACGACATGATGTATAGTGCGGCAGAACTGATTGGGCGTCCGACGTTCAAAGGGCGACAAATCCTCGCCGATGAGCTGGTTTTAATCGAGATGGAGAAGCTCGATATTATCTTCAACAAACCATTGTACACCGGTGTTGCAGTTCTCGACCTTTCCAAATTGTACTTGTACGATTTCCATTATAACTTCATGCGACAAATGTTTCCTTCGCCCTCCTTACACCTGCTGTATTGCGATACCGATATAGGCTGTTCACTATTAACTGAGCACTCAGCCAGAACTTATAATTAATTAAACTATGTTTTATTTGGCCAATATATGTTAACTTATGAAAGTGTTGAAACGTTTGCACTGGTTTCTATTTACATGGAAGTTTTTGTGGACAAATAACTTCGCATGAAATTATTCTGATCATACACAGACACATGTAATGAGTAACCAGCACTTGGACCACTCTTACTGAACACTGTCGTGTCGTTGTGTACACTGTAGTTTGCTGTTGAGAAGGCAAGCCAGACAAGGCAGAGCTGCGTGGGGTGGTTGTGGCCGCACCACAACCGCCCTCTCGCCACCCCAGTAACAGGACAGCCAAGCTTATAGTCACTCTAAAATCAGCAATTCAGTCGCCACCCCTTCTGGAATTCCAAGCCTCGCCTTCCCTTGAGCCCAGGACAGCAGCGTGAAGGAAACATGCCCAGTAAAAATTATCTTCTATTTTTTTCATTTGTTTGATATATAATGCCTAACGAACAGAATTGATCAAATAGATCATAAGTGCGCGTAGGGCGATTCTACACGAGCGCTAGAAACGCGGCGTTTAAAACGCCCAAACGCATGCATTTATTAGCTATTCTACACGAGAGCGTCGGAGACGCGAAGTTTTGGCGTTTTTCCGCTCATTTCCGATATGAATCCCGTGCAGGTAGGATGTGTTGCGGGCATAGTATTACAGCATGAAGTAATACATAGTAAGAAGCGTA
>PNEQ01050118.1:0-22785 GCA_003012365.1 Medauroidea extradentata
GAGTTACCGACGAAATTCAGCCTTTCCAACTGCTCGCGAGCAGTTGGTAAGTTCCTACCGGACTCGTGACGTCAAACGACCCCCGTTTTAAACTTAGAATACCAAACAGTCGTTTGGAACCGACTATCGCTCAGTAACAACTTTTTTCGTAGGAAACAGAAACTCAGAATAAGCCCCCAGGTCTGGACACTCGCCTGGATATTTGACCCCCTTGTTGTTTGGCTGTAGTTCACCAAGTTACCGAGAATATTGTGTTTTATTGGCGCTGATGTTACGGCGGTCGGACTAAACTCCGCCCACTTCCTTTCCGCTAAGATAAACAATTTATCAAAACTTATTTTTTATCAATTTATGAAATACTTCCTTCATTCACAAATTTAAGAAAAGGTTCCAGCAATCTTTATTTACTTTATAAATTTAACAATGGAAAAAAGTGGGCGGAGTTTGAGTCCGACCGCCCGGAAAACAGCGCCAAAAAGTACGACATTCTCGGTAACTTGACGAGTTACAGCTAAACAAGGGGGTCAACCAAAATACATTGTTAGATAGGCGAGTGTCCAGACCTGTTCTACGACCGTGGGTTACGTTAAATTAGTTTAGATTAGGTTAGGTTGGGAAGTGTTAGGTAGGTTTTAGTTACATAGTGTGATCATTGAACAATTCTTGCAATGGATTCGTAATACAAACAGAACAGATTTTTTTTTTTTTTTTTTTTGGAAATACGACGTAACGGGCAAATATTACCTTATTGCATATATGACTACACTCCTTTCAGGAATTGTCTGTACGTTTAGTTTTATGTATGTTGACTACAGCTAAGGTTAATTCTACTACAGGTTAGAAAGATCAATGTTATAAGTTTGGCACAGGGAAAATTTCTGACACTTGAGCGCTGGTATCGCTAATACAACTAACTGACCAATCACAGAGCTTTCGTGAATTTTAAGTTACATTAAGTTGATAATTTAAAACAGAAAATCGGTTTCTTTTCACTTTAAATTAAATTAATATGACTAATATAATTTCAAAGTTCATTTACATTTAAATTTACTACGGTTTCGTATTTATCTAGTCTCTTAGCGATTGAAGCGAAACTAGTGGCAGAAATTTTCCCTGTGCCAAGCTCTCCCATAAGAAAACGTATTTTCTTTCTAACCTGTAGTAGAATTAACCTCACTACAGCTTACTGGCTTGTAGTCCTAATTTTTGTTTTGTTTTAATAGCGGGTTTTTCTGTAATACCACATTTGTCTGCAATGGCGTAGCCAATGTCCAAAAAACTGTTCTGTTTTTAGATAGTTTTGGTAGGATAAAGTTGGTGCAAGTTAGGTAGTGCATGCCGGTGCAGGAAAATACAATTTAGTACCGGAAAGTGTACCTCAGTGCTGGCCAGTACAGATCAGTGCAGGTTAGACTTAGGTTGGGGTAAGTGATGAAGAGAAGGAATGGATACAGTAAGGAATAACGTTGGGTAACATACGGGTTAGGTAAGGTATGGTCAGGTTAAGACGGGTTAGGTTATATATGGATTAAGTCAGGTAGGTAGGGTTATGTTATGTAGGGTAAGTTAATTATTGTTAGGTTAGATATTAGGCTAGTTTACGTTAGGGTTGGATTTGGTTAGGTAGAGCTTTGCTTAGGTTACGTTATGTTTGTGTCAGGTTAGTTAGGGTTGTATTAGGTTAGACTGTGTTAGTTACATTTGGTAACATTGGGCATCTGGCAGGGTAACTTAGGCAATTTAAATACTAGCTTTAATTGTTTGTAATTGTTTTTCTTTTTGTAAATTAACAGACAATTGAAGTCTTATATTAAAACTATTTGAACCTAATAGTAACATTTGAAAATGTCTTCACTGAACACAAATACAAATAATTTTGAATAGACAACGTTACCCTACAATCTCAAAGTAACCCCGGTTACTGGTTTAAGAGGACTCAGTAATAGCCCTTCAAAAGAGTTGCAGTTGGTTACAGTTTTTTGTGACGATTTGTATATCCACGAAAAGAACACAAACTCCAAACTACGTCGCTATAGTTTAAAAATTTTGGCACGTTTGTTAGAAACATCAACTTCGCGCCACCAAAACGGCAAAAAGATGGCTTTTCTCGACTGCAGTATATGAAAACATAACAGGATTGTAGTCAGTAAGCGAGAGATTTTAGTCAGCGTGTAACGTTGAGGTCTCCAGTGTTCGTGAGGAGTGACATAAGGTGAGTATGGCGCAGCGCCGTAATGATAGTGATTGGACGGGGGGGGGGGGGGGGAGATATTCTCGAGAGGACCCGCCAACCAACGACGTCGTCCGGCACGGTTCCCGCCGGGAATTGAACCCGGATAACCTTGATGGGAGGCGAATGATCTGACCATTCGACCACCGCGGCCCCAACCGATTCGAAAAACACAAGTATAGTAACGAACGTTATACTTTGAACTATGCTGCCCACAAATAAAGTAATGTGGTCACCGCTTACATTCCTATATGGTGAAGGATAATATTAAAGCACTGCACGCCAGCTGAGTTAACTTGAGCGGAGAGGCGATAATGTATTATATACGTCGGTCAACAGCATCCTTACCGCTCCTAACTCACACACACAAACAAAGTATATATAGAAAGGCCCCATAATATATGTACATATATCTGACACAATCATACATGAAAGATGTTGCATGAAACTACAGCGATATCAAGGGTATGTTGGTATAAAACATTTTCTACTACGTCAATAATCTCTAAACATAGCCAAAGTTGATTTAGCGTACCCTCGAAAAAGGGGTTATTCTAATAAATAAAATAATAACTGATTGGTAGTGGTTTGTTCACTAATAAAATTTGTTGAAACTGTTCCAGCGGGAACCAGGGAAAAACTACTGACAGTCAGTAGAAGTTCGCTGGAGCCCATTCAGAGTGTGTCAGCCAGCAACCTATTGTGATACGAGAACTCCACGTTTGTAATCAACGGCGAGGGTGGGTGGGTGGGTTTAATTTACATCACACTAGTTTCCAGGTCAACCTATCAGCGGCAGACCGTGTGTGCACAAGTCCGTCATGTTGAGCAAATAATTTACGGAGAGAGAGAGAGAGAAGTGAATCGAGCTATGTTTACGGACGACAGGAGAAAATACCGGTAACTAGGGATGGGCATTTATCTTGGGAAATGATGTTTGTTTGCTAGGCTTCAACGTATTATATTCATTTCAGACTCTTTTATTTCGTTTCTGGTTATGGAAAGGAATATTTCGCGCATTCAATAACCTGCATGTCAGACATACTGTAATGTAAGTGGGCTTCACGTCTTGTCGACGGCGAGGTCATATAGACAGACACACACAACTTGGTACAATGACAGGAGCTGGGAGAGGAGTCGGCCATGGCCTTTGTTAAGGAACCGTACCAGCATCCGCCTGGAGCAATTTTGGGGAACCATGGACAACTGAAATGAGGATGGCCGGAACAGGGGATCTAACCCGGGTCCTCCCGATTGCGAGTCCAGCGTGTTACCGTTGAACCACCTCGCTCGGTCTGCAAGTTAGATTCCACTAACCTATGTACTGGAACAGCAAACAATAAATGAATAGAACAGGCTTGGGTAATAACAGGATAGTGGATTCAACATGCCGGGCATTGAACTCGAGAATTATTCCTTTCCTTACTGACGAGTCGCTAATATCCTACATACACGATGCCCAAAACCGTAACAGTTTTCATATCATTAACCCCCGACGCAATAATACGGGTGTTATAACGTATAAGTTTGACGTCTCTGAGTACCTGTTGTTACGATTACCAAGAGCTTCGCCTGGATGACGGGCTAGCGACGACGGCAGTGCAATCAGGCCAGTAGTTTCACAAGACAAGGGCCTCAGCAATTCTCCCCACCTGCACTGAAGTGTGTCAATATAACGCAATGTATCGGGGGAATCGGGGTCTGTCTCCTTCAAACCTTCCAGCCGTCGCCACCTCGCCAGGATGGTCCTGGGTCGAGACCCACGACGTGCCGCCGTCCGTCGATAGCCGACACAATCATCATCAGCCTCCGACATCATGCTAACGGTGAGGTCTAAGGTGTCCAAAGGGTCACCCATCATAGAGTAGAACAAATAATTATTTAAACAGCGCTCCCCTCCAGCCTAAATTATGTAAAACAACCGTGTAGTATTTTGTAACTAACTTATGTAGAGTAAAGCCACCATTTAACTGTAACCCTCACCCTTAACTTAACCACTTAATTAGTTTCAGTATAGAGTGCCCACCTCTGGCTACAGCCACCCAACAACTACAAAGAAATAACATGTAAAACCTACTAAAATAATAGTTTTACAACACTGTGTGTCTGTAGCATCGTAGCTCCTAAACGAATGGACCGAATTTGATGCGGTTGCTTTTTGTTTGAAAGCTGATGTGATCGAAATGGTTCTTAGCTATAATTTATGAATATATGTTCAGGCGTTTGATGATCATAAACTCTTTTTTAGTTGTTGAAGGGATGTGAGCGACTTCTACTGGTATGGTCAATCCTACATGGTCAACTTGACCTGATGTTGCAGCATCTGGAATTTGTAGGATAACTAGCTCCTTATCAATTTGCAGTCAGAGGTTTTTTACATTTGTAATTTTAAGTTGTACTTGTAGTAACTCTTTTCTCTATGGTAACAGAAAATGTGTGTGAACTCTTTGGGCATAGTGTATTTGGAGCCTTTATTGACTGGGGCAGTGATAATTCTACTGCGCTACAGTTGAACGACTGTGATTCGTCTGTAAACAGCTGAACTCTAAAACAGTCGTTCAAGTTATAGAAGCCACCGGATGCTACACTGGTTGGAAGAATACTTTGGCAGAAAAATTGATCGAGCTTTAACACCATATCTACTCGCAACCACAGAGTTATGCTATTAAAACATGCAACGTATTTGCAAAGAAAAACTATAAATGTTACACTAGAATTCACACAGTAAAGACGTGTTCTTTACAACAAAAAAGTTTTAAGGTTCTTAAGCTAACTTCAAATAATCTCGTTTCACAGCAAATAAATGTTTACAAATTACTAGCTGCTGCCCGAGATTTTGTTCGCGTAGGTTTTAATCCAATGTGATAACTCATGCAGTGGAACTACTTGGCATGCGTTGCAATGCCACTCAAAGAAATAAAGAGTTCCTGTTTGAAATATGTTAATTGAAATGCATTTGGGATACGCAATATATTTTCTGTCTGGTGCGTACACGAATAAATCAGAAGGTTTAAGGGGTATGGAAAGGTACGATGTCGAGTGGTCGACTGAAATACTCAGTCGTCAATAAAATCTGAACTATTCGATCAAATTCGATGAGATTTTTTTTTGCCATGTAGATATTTTATCAGCGAACGTTATATAGCTCTATGGGGTAGTGTGCTTTACTTTCGAGTAAATAATTAATACCTGTTTTAGAATAATAAGGGCTTAAAATCACAAAATTTACAAAAATGGAAATTGTAATTTTTTATAATTTGTAATATGATAATATTTAGGCCACTATAATAACAGAATTTAAAAAATACTCGCGTTTTAACACGAATCCGAAAATATCCGCGCGAGATATCTACGGATGTTATATTCACAAATAAGCTACGGTACTGAAATGATTTTAATACAATATTAATTAATCACAAAATCTCCTCAATAATTGGACGTGGCCGATTCACACCGTGTTTCTAAATCCTTGAACCACTGGTTAAATTTTAAATAAATAAAATGTATAAAAATAGCTATTACGCCCAGGAAGGGGGTGGGGAGATTAAATATCGCCTTTTTATGGGTGCAACGCAAAATTTGCACCTGAGTTGCGTCTGGTTGCGCAGAAATGGAATTAAATACTAATGTATTGCTATAGAGGACCCGTTTAACTTGCACAGCACTTGCGCTGCGCTACGTCGGTGCAAATATCAGGTGGCGATATTTAATCGGCCTCCAGGGGACGGCACGCAGCTGCAAGTATCTTCCTTGCACTGTTTAAGTAATTATTCTGATTCTCCAGTCCCCAACCTGCAAGATCAGAGATGAATGAGAGACGACTTGAAACGAAACACTACAGATGGAGCAGCGATGGAACGCAAGGGCGAGGATCATAGGAGAACCCCGAGGAAACCCGCTGACCAGCGGCATCGTGCGGCACGAATCACGCGAAAAATCCGTGAACCAACTCCGCCGGGAATCGAACCCGGAACGCCTTGATGGGAGGCGATTAGTCTGACCACTCGACCGCAGAAGCCACCTCCTCCTAATTTCTAATGAACTCTTGAAAGTTGCAGTTCAAGAAAAATAAATAAACGTAGAAAGAAAGGAGCTAATTCATTCTTCGATTTTTTTTTTTACTGGGCTGCTGTTTTGTGGTTATTGCTGCGGTATACCGCAATTTTCAAAACCATATTTTTATTTTCTATTTGTACCAAATATTTTGATCTTATGAAATTTTTTTATCTGTCACAGTTTTCCCGTAATTGCATGTTTCCGTTTTAAGGACTACACTAAAGCCAACTGACATTCCAAACTGACGAAATTCACAGTTGATAAAGACGTCGCAGGCTGCAATTTCAAGTACATAAATACAACGAATAAAACTGTTTGTATTTAAATAAAAATGATAATATTTAGAATAAAAATTTTAAGAATTCAAAACTTTTTTAAAAATAAAAAAAAAATATTTTATGGTAAAAATTAGCTGCATTTGTAGCCTACAACATCGTCATTCACTGTGAATTTTTATCAGTTTGGTAAGTGAGTTGGTTTTAGTGTCGTTCTTATAACGGAAACATGCAAATTTTGGCTTTAACGAGCCATTACGCAAAAACTGTGCGAGATTAAATCTTTTATAAGACCAGAATTTAATCATATTCTGTGTCTAAAACAAGAAAAAAATCTGGTGCAAATATAAAAATAAATACATGGTGATGAGAATTACTGTATACCGCGCCCTTAAAATATTTACATCGGAATGTTTTTGACGGACGGTACACGAAAGAGAAACATACAATTAGGCAGTAATTAATGACAAAGCACGGAAGCGCTCCCTTCAAACTGCCACATCCTGTAAGTGCCAATCAAATGGCGCGCTTCTATTGATGTGAATTAACGAGGTAATGCGGCGTCCACAGTACTTCCGGCTGTTTACTGCCGCAACCCGGAACACGCCACTCCAGAGAGATTTTAACAAGTTGTTCCCCTCACGGACATTTATCGCTCGTGATTGATCGGTTTTTATATCAGTTACGTGTCCATTCAATGCTTCGTGACGTACTACACGCACAATAGAACCTGGACACAGATCCCCCGTAACATACACCCATCAACGACCCTTTTATTTTTATACAAACATATTGCGAGAAAAACTAAGATAATCACTAAAACAATGCAATACCATAAAAAATAATTGAAGAATAGTAGTTCGTACTAAAATGAAATCATTTGAAAAAAAAAAAAAAAACAATATAGTCGTTTCAGTACGAAATGAAAGATACAATAAAAAGATTTTCTTTGGAGTAAAAAAAACTCACATTTTGGGCTCTTTTTAGCAAGCGTTTAAATAATATTTTTTTACAACAAGGATAATATTAAAAGCATAACTTCAGTGGTTTCGATTTTTTTTTTCGAAAAATGTATTTGTGGTCATTCTTTTCTTTGTGGCAATGTGAGTGTGTGTGTGTATATATATATATATATGTGTGTGTATATATATATATATATATATATATATATATATATATATATATATTAAAAATCACAATGAAGTAATGAAGTTTAACATACATCCAATATAAATACTTTTTTTAGTTGCAACTACTGTATAGGCCTACTTTAAACAAGAATTTACTTAGTGGCTTTGTTAAGCGATCTTAAACGAAAATTTTTTTTTACCGTAACAACATTTGTGTTTCATCAGGAAAAGTGCTATTAGGGTTTATCTACTACAGTGACAAGACGTAAGAATTAAATTCAGAATCCGCAATACAATGACTAATGCTCGAATCTATTCCACAAAATACAAAATACGTTTGCTGGAATATTTGCACAAGTACATAAACAAGTGCGGAGTCTAGCTTGCAACTCCATGGGATGTCAAATGTTTCCCCAAGTTATGACTAGAGATTCAGAATTTTTACGGGTTTATTGAGCAAAAAGTTAGATTTAGAATAAATGAAATATTAATCATACGAGGACGGCACCCTAGGGTCGAAGTAACGCTCCCTGGACACAGACTTACGAACTGCGAAACTACCCCCTCTATGCCTAACGTGACATAAAGGGGAGTTAGATATATAAGTCTATGCGCTGCAGCACCATATAGTAGCGTTATAGCAAAATTTAAACCGCTAAAATACTCTCCGTGTTCAAATAACTATGTGGACCAATTTTCATGGCAACCCGTTAAACGGCATAGAAGTCCATGAGCTGCAGCGATTTGGCGAGTTAAGAGTAAATTGGATAGCATAAAAACCTTCTCCATGAGAAAAAAATACGTAAATGTGCCAAGTTTCATGGTGGTTGGTCAAACAGTGTCGGACTTTATCGATCTCATACATATATACCAACATCGATTATACATATACACGCACAAATGGTCGTACCTACGAATAATTTTCGAAGGGGGTTTTGAGCTCTCATCTTGCATTAATGTTTCAATGTCATCTATGTTTGACGTCTCCAAATGTAATATTAACGAAATTTATTTACATTCCGGTTGTTTTGTTTTGTAATACATTGTATGTATAGTAATATAAAATATATATAATGTAATACTTACATAATGAAACTGACATTTCGGAGGGGATTTGAACCCCCAAAACCACCCCTGAGTACGCCCATATATCTCAAGTAATAAAGGAATAAAAGCTTGTAGACATCTGCTTACCCTGATAGATGACATGGAATGAGGACCTACAATAGAAAGGCGCCGGAATGAAAGTGCCTGCCTCTGATTACAGCCGCCCAACCACATCAGCTGTTTTGCAAAACATATTTAAATAAAATTATTTACCACACAGCAGCGATCAGTGAGTAGCGGCACTATAGCGACGAAGATAATGCGGCTGCGAGACAGCGAAGAGAGTGTGCATGGTACTATTTCTGATGTAAATTAATTTTCTTTTAAAAAATTGTGAAAATGTTATTTTCTTTGTGAAGTAAGAGAAAAATTAACGTTAACATAAAATTTAAATTTTGTCCTAAAAAAATGCAACTACTGACTACGCCACAAAACCATAAGTATAACAACTATTATTATTAAGAGTCCTGTCCAGTGTTTCAGGCTCATGTATACAACCTGCATTAACTCCACATAAATCAAGGCTAATCTTACTATCGCTCTAGCAATAATAGTATTACACATATCAACGTTATCTACGCGTTTTATCAGAGACACAGTCGTTCTTATTTTCGCTACGTTGGTCGAAGTCAAGTGTAAAGAATGGTTTACTAAAAATTTTACAAAAATCTTTTTTTTTTTGTATCATGTTGTTAATGTTACAGTTAATTATACTTTATTTTGCAAAACGCAGCGAAAATAAGAGCGACTGTGTCTGTGATAAAGCGCTAAGATAATGTTTCTATGTTTAATACTCTATTTGCTATAGCAATAGTAAGATTAGCCTTGATTTATATGGGGTTAATACGGGTTGCATACCTGCGCCTGAAACACTGGAACGGCGAGTTTCTTTCCTTTTAGTTACCGTTAGGATGTACTATGTACTGTGTAAAAATTCCATCTTTAAACTCTCTTTTATATAATATATATATATATATATATATATATATATATATATATATATATATATATATATATATATGTAAACACACACAAATATGTGTATGTTCGTTGCCTAAGAAAAATGTACCCTCTTGAAATATAAGTATTTACAGACTGACACATGGGTGTGTGTTGATGTGACGTTATTGAATTTAGGACTGGAATACGCCCTCGTCGGTAGGTATGGCCAATTATAGAAAGGCCTTCGCATGATGGACAAAAACATTGCGTGAGTGCTCGTTTCATTTCACGCGTCATAGCGCGGTCAGTACACAGATGGCGGGCTTCATGTTGCAGGGAGGGGGATGGGGAGACAGGAGACATTTTTTTTCGTGACGTGTTGTAATGGTGACGGGTGTTGAGGGAGGGATAAGGGAGGAGGGAAATGACAGACCGCGGTCAACAGTCGACAATCCCCGGGAAACGGGCCAACTGCGCTACATAAATAATAATTTCCCACGAGGTATTTATACATTTATTACCCAACCATCAAATTTGTAAAACGTCTTTTTTTTTTTTTGCGTGTTATGTACCTACATTGAGGTCATTGTTTGAGGTAACATTTCCCGTCTGTTTTGCCAAAAAAAAACTTTATGGCATTCACACCTCTTTTTTTCTGCACCTATTTGTACATGCTTGGCAATTGTTGCCAACATATTTTTTTACTTCCAAATGTGGTTAAGCTGGAAGATCTGTCGCCATGTTGGATCAAATTTATTTTCGCTGTAACTATTACATCAGGTTAATTTTTGTATATTTGGCAACGATGGGCATACAATGTGTAGCGGTTGATGCTATTAATTTAAGACTAACAACAAACACCCTGTCATTAGTTTGATTTGTACAAATTTCGACGGTGAATATTAAAATAAAAATAAACCTTACAGGCCAAGTTAGTTAAATGATTCCAGTAATGCCATACTTCATATGTTAACCAAGTTATATAGATGCCACACGTTAAGGTCAACATTTAATGAATTTACATTTTGGGAAATAGCACCTAAAATTATACCTTTCGTACGTTGCAATCATTAAAAAAAATTATTTCATTTTTGTCTTTCTTTATATTTAATTATTGTACAGTACTTACTGTAATATTTTCAGTGTAATTTCTGCAAAATCTGCGTTTTAAATGGTTGAACTTAACGTGCGGCACCTATACATTTTTAGACCTATTGTTAAAAAGTGTACAAAAGTAAATCTGAAATACAAGTTATGGTAAAGTTACATTTAGTGCATAATTAGAAGGTGCATACAAGTTATGGTTAAGTTACGCCTACTGCATATTCAGATGGTTGATGTTAATAACATGACAAGGGGTAATTTCTTACACTTATTGCGCTGTTATTGGTTAGGGGCCATATTTATTCTGGCGCTTGCGGAGAGAAACACGTACTTCGGCATAAGCGCGAGTATAAGTCAGACCCCTTACTGATATCAGCGTACCTGGCGGGGGGAACGGGGATATGTCCCCCCTGCCAAATTGCTTCGGGAGGATTGCCCCTCCCACCGCAAATAAAAAATTACTAACACAGTGAATTAATCATCGGTATTTACTTTAAACATTGCCAACCCCAATTTTTTCCCCCAACATTTACAGCTTATGGCGTATACGAAAGGTTATCAATTTTTTTTTTATAAAAACAGGAATATTCCTTCTAACGGTATATTAAAGCATTTAACTAAAATTTTCACCCGACAAGAAACAAATCCTATCTACGTTAAGGGCGTTAAGAGGAGAAAACGTAATTTTACATTTGTATAAAATAGTGATAGTTTTGTAGACATTACTTAAGAGTATGTTTTCCTCTTGCAAGATAAAATTTAGCTCAGCCAGTTTTCCAATAATGATATTTCAAAGTCAAAATTCGCAATTTTTTTCCTTCATGCACTGGGACGTGCCCTTAAGGGCCGTGTAGCCATGAAGACGCGACTCTTTACAAAACACCTTAAGTCTATAAAAGGCCCTAACACAAAATAATATTTTTTGGTACGTCACCTAAAGAAGGTGTTTACTGACGTGTACCCAAACCGAAACAAATTGAATTAATTTCGCGACAAAATTGTAATTCTGAAAATATGTATACTTATTTTACGCATAACAAGTCTCTACAGAAAAACTACACCAAATTTTTAAATAGAATACAATTTACCATTACATCTGTGAAATACGTTAGCTCTATTTAATTTTGACATATCAAAAAAGAAGTCTGTAATAAATATCACGTTTAAATTTCATGGCCGAGTAGAGTCTGGCGTATCTTATTTTTACGTTTCCTGCCGGGATTATCATTATCGGCAATAAATAAATAGGTCGTCGCCTACCTTATGATCTTCGCATGCACTCGTTGCAATCGTTGGGGCCCGTAACTCCGTGCAAGACAAACAGCTGATTCTCCATGGAACTTCTGCGTGACGTAGCACTGCATGTTCGGTATAGTAATTATATCTACAACACATGCAACATTAATTATATCAATTACATCTAAACTTCGCATAATATCTATAAAATACCGTATCAATGATTTGGGCCAGAATTAAAGGTTTCGTTGTTGCGAAGAATAGGTTGTACAAGTTGCCGGACTTACTGAAAAAACGATACACTCTGTGACTCCAGATGAGTGGAATAAATGTGTATCTCACATCGTCGCAAAGGTTGGAAGTAAAATGTGGGCACTGGATAAAGTTATATAGGAGGCTTTCATAATTAACCTTAATGACGACAGTTCTGCGTCATCTGAATGAACTGTTAACTATTTATATGCTTATTACATTTTTCTACTGCGACGTGCAACACGATTTCATTTTAATTCCCTGTACTGTAAATAATCGCTGTTACTTTATTCTATTTTGTTTGTCGTTTCACATGTTATTGTTAACGTTCATGAATAGAATAGTTACAATGTGTGTGTCAATATTAGTGTCGATTAATTTACATTTCTTCCATAGCACATTGGTATTACATCGTCGTCTACCTGAGAAATGGGGTTCGGTAGGTAAGCAAATAGTACATAACAGCCCTAGTTGGGCGAACATGTGTTTACTTACGTTCGACTGTAACAGCGAAACACATTTACTGCTGACATTTCTGTCTGATTAAAACACTATCAGAAAACAATAGGAACACTCGCTTGGCCAGTCACCAATTTAACTCTTGTCACACTGCAGCAGCGCGCGCTGGTTAGTAGCTTGTACACCCCTTACCACGTATACTAGTATCACGCACTCTTGTTTACAAACTACAACTCTCACATCTCGGCGAATGAACTATAGAGACGATGACACACACTTGGTACAATCACAGGATCTGGGAGAGGAGTTACGGAACCATCCCAGCATTCACCTGGAGTGATTTCGAGAAACCATGGAAAACTGAAATCAGGGTGGCCGGAGTCGGGGAACCAAGACAGCGAAGGTTAAAACATTTTGTAAGGCTTAAGAAAGAAACAGCAGAGCCATGTAGGACGTAAAATTTTGTTTGATCTCTTAGAATGGAAGTTACGGCGACAAATGAAAAACTCTAATATGGCGGATACCGATCCTCCTTCAGAGTTTGCGATGGATAAAAAAAATGCTAAAAACATCTCTTGAAATCCAAATTGTTGTGAAAGTCAATATAAAAAATACAAAAGGCAACCCTAAATAATGATATTAGCCAACTTAACTAGAAAACATTTACCCAGATTGATACATTTGTTAAAAAGAAAGGGGGGGCCAGATGCTAAATTTTATCTATCGATTTTCTGCAATATCAGCTGTTTTAAACTATTGGTAAATGTGGCAATATTGAGGCATAAAAGAAATTAGTGATAAAATTTTTAGATCATAATAGTGTTATAAGTTCATCTTATATTGGTCTTGTAATCAACCTATAATTAGAGACATGAACTTTTCGCGAAAAGAATTTTGCCCCACTTTGTTCCAGTACCTTATGTGCACGTCTGCAGTTCTGCTTCATAGATATTGGCAGCGTGCCTTTGAACTATGACGTTTCTCATTTGACTGTACCAATCACAATAAGGTTACTGTAACACCACACGTCTGTGATTTGCGTGTAAAATCCCACGACACACGAATGTCAAAACATCCAATCTCTGACCGTGAAGCAAGTCTGCAGACTTGCACACAAGTCACTGACACAAATTGAGGCAAATTTCTTTTCGCGAAAAGTTCATGTCTCTACCTATAATTCATTTGCAATGATTCTGCATGACAAATTAATGAAATATTACATTATTATTAATGTCGAGCAGTTTATAAAAAATATACTCTATGTCTTGTCGAAGAGAAAATTTTAATAACTCAACTAATATTCCCCCTTAAGCGTGATATCTTGCGCCACAATTAAATGTACGAGATTTTGGCACCAGTAGTTGTTCTTAAGAAATACTTTACTAGAGAATTTTTTTTCTAACTTTGCTTTATTTTTATAATTTTCGCGAATTGGCTTCGAGAGACCTACAATTTTAAACTAATGCCTTTAGCGCTGAATTTTGTACCGGGACCTCTTAACCACTAGCTAAAATCTCTTCATTCTGGAATTTCACCTTCACCAGCCGCATCCCCCCCCCCTCTTCAGAAGACGGTTCCCTCTTCAGAACCCATCCACTAACAGCGCAGAAAGGAAAGCTGGTGATCAGCACAGTGGTAATTAGAGAAGGTGCGGACATTACGTAGTGGTAAGTTCCGATTGAAGATCCGAGGCAGGAAATTACAAAGCCATTTTCCATCCAGCCCGGTGCCACTTGGCGCAGCCTGGCGGTGGGAAAGGAAGATGAGAAGTGGAGGTAATCCTCGATCACTGGGTTAATGAAATGATTGGTTCGGAAGTCGCGTGGCTGCTATTGGTAGGGAACTGCTCTGCGGGAAGCGGCGTCTCTTGCTATGTGGCATGGGAGTAGGAGGGAGTAATTGCTGGTGGTTGGAAGAAGATGGCAAAGTTCTCCGACGTCGTTCGTAATCAGCGCCAATTAACACTGCAAGCGACAAATTGTAATGTATACTTGGTCACGTGGATGTAAGGACAATCAGGAGATGTCATCTTGTGACCTACTGGAAGCCTCATTTTTTTGGGTACGGCGCTAAGGACTTTTCAGGTTATTAACATTTAAAGAGTAAACTTCAAAACCAGACATATACCAAAATCCGTATATGGGTTGCAACTTCCTTTCCTAATAAGCTAGATGTGTTACAAGTGTAAACCCAGATTCAATTAAATAAATAAATGTCAAATTTAAACCGCAGTGTTTTGTTTTAGTTAGTAACAGCAGTATATCGAGATCAGTGCTGGAGTGGTAGCATTGCTAGATTTAAAAGTAATGTAAAAAGTTTTCTATTGACTAATGTGTTTTATACTGTCAATGAATACTTTGAACACCTGAGTAAGCCAGCTATTAGGCTTACTAATATGTTTACTTGGATGTTAAATTTTTATTAAATACTTTTCATTGTTGTTTTTATATTTGGATATGTTTTATATCTTGATATGTGATATTACGTACATTACTTATAGACAATTTAGTTTACTTGTATTGTATAGGAATGACCCACCTCATATACTTATTTAAGGATTAATCGGGGTTTGAAAAGACAAGAAAAGACAATAAAGACAACAATAACATAAGACACGAGATATTTCACATTCCTCTGCAACTAGATAAGGTGGGCATGTCTAGTTTTGAAAGTTTGTTCATGTTTGTTTATTCATCTTTAAATAACTAAAATATCTCAGATGTTGATGTATGTAAGCTATCTAACTAAGCACAATGGTTAACTACTTGCGTGCTTGAAACTGGGACTTGGTTACGAACTTATCACATAACGGTAAGTTACTGAATATGGGTTAGCCATTACGTGACACCCAAAAAGGCGGCTTCATGTATCTCTAGAGACACTAGAAAATCGCGAAAATATTTCATATAGTCTCCAATAAACTGCATTATATTAACCGCGACACGTGTGAACAGTTTTGGGACAAATCACACACGCTGTGTGCCCAAGCTGTGCAGTTCTAACTGGGTCTGTTGTAGAGAGAAAAAAAACGCTACAAATAAACGATAGCCAATGTTGATACGAAACATTCAGTGTTATATACATCACGTTGGAGCCTAGCAAACAGTCAACTATTCCCACGATTTTCCAGTGTCTCTATGTATCTCCATTATGTTTCTATAGGCATGGCCGCCCACTGCTTGATCATATCACGAAATAGGTTGCATGATGCAATCTGAACCTTAGCGCAACTAGGATATTTTCTTAAACAATATGTAGAGATATGCAAAGCTTGCGTTATTATTTGACGACGGGCTGGAATCCATTTACCTATAGTCAACCGAGCACACTCTGTGACGCTGAAGTCTCAAGGCATGTCCGTCTTTAGCAGAAGGCCGGAGTCTTGAATGTGGCAACACTGCTTCGAGGGCCTGCTGCTGGTCACTTCTTGACTGCCCTAGTCTCTGTAATGTGCCTGGATGCAGCTTTAGTGGCGTGTACACGTCTACACTGACTAGGGCAACCAATGAGCGACCGGCAGTAGGCCTCCGATGCAGCGTTGCCACATTCAAGACTCCGGCCTTCTACTTAAGACGGCCACGCTCCGGGCCTTTGTATCCTTGTGAGACCTGTCTAAATTAACCCAAAGAGTGCTCTTTCTTGCTCTCGCTCTCGCAAATACATCGCAACTACGTCACAGAGAGCACTCTCTGCCTGTCTCAATTGATCGCCGAGACGAAAGAGTGAGACAACGAAGTTGTATACTCGCTCTCTTGTGCTCTCTAGTGTACGCCATATTGATTACAGCTATGGTTTGGGGTTACTAAAGAAAAATGAGTCATATATTGCAAATATTTCAATATTTATACATAAATAATAAAATTATTTCCAGTGATGAGTTATTTAAGAAGGCGTGGTACATAATTCAACGCTAAAAGCATTAATCTATAACTGAAGGTTCCTTGAAGCCAATTTGCGAAAATTAAACAATAGCAATCCCCAGACAATAGTTTTATCCAACGTTTTAAACAAAATTGTTTCCAGTGTTACGAACTTCTGAGGCACAATCTCTGACGCCGGAACCTCGTGCATTTAACTGTGGCGCAAGAGATCGCGCGTAACGAATGAGTAATTATGAATAAATATTTACTCATAAAGTTGGCAAATTCCATTATATAGGATTGTCATTGAGTATTTTATCCATATTGGCTTCGTAAAAAGCGTAGAAATCAATTTATATTTTCAGCGTTTATTTATCTACCACGCACTTTTAATGCGAGATTTTAAGTTAACATTTTCGCCCATAATATGCGTTTGGATATACAAAATTAAAAATTTTGTCCTATTGTTTAATTCGCAAACAGAACTCAAATTTTATGTTATTTGAATTTATAATGCCAGAAAAGCCTCCTTTCTGATTTTAAATATTTTGATTCAAGAAAATTTCAAAAATGTTCGAAACGTAATTCTTTGTCGAAATTCAAGCCATTCAATGAATTTAAATACAAAATGGCCGGGTTATGACGTCGGCATGATGTCACACGACATTCAATAAATTGAATTACAATAAATTTGACAGAAAATTGAAGCAAAATTTTATCGTGTGAAAAGTTAGTGTAACATTCCATTGTAAAAATCTATCTACTCATCTTAATTTTCTTGTTTTAAACGTCAAGATGCTAAATATTTTTTAAAGTTCGATGATTATTTATAAAGTATATTATTTGGATTTTGAAATTGTTGTGTTTTCTGGCCAACGGAACCCTAAAAAATGTGGACAGCGTGTAGAACCTCGAGAAGGGTGCCGGGGTGAAAAATGTAATGTTGGGGCGGGAGAAACTATTACAAGTACGTAATCTGAGAGCTCCGGGATGCTGGACAGGATCTAAGGAAGCCATGAGGTGCGATTGATGCGGTTCCACCTTGACGGCCGCCGACGACGCCACAACTCAGCAGCGCTTCAAAACTTCACTCCATCCTCCCAGGATAGAGAAGTTGAAGCGGGCCTGGGTCGTTTGTCACGACAAAGCGAGCCATTACTCTGCCGTGCCTCCTGGGGAGACTTCGCGCCGGCGATGCTAGATGAGCAGGTGGAATCGAGGCTAGAGACACCTGAGATAATTCCCTGATTCTTAGAGACAAGACCGAACAAGGTAGTGCGGTAGTGAAAAAAACTGGACTCGTACTCGAGAGTAGCCGGATTCAATTCCGTATCCAACCATCCTGATGTAAGTATTCCAGGGGACCCAAAATCCCTCCAAGCGAGCTTGGACTCGCGTTAGAGAGGAGCCAGGTTTGATCCCCTGTCCGGCCATCCTGATATAGGATTTCTAGGGATTTCCAAAATCACTCCAGGTGAATTTTGAGATGGTTAATAATTAGTGAGACAGACATACCACAGGAAAAGTAAACTGCTTGGTAGGCTTCAATATAACATGTCCATATCTGATGTCCTTCTGTCGTTGTGAGTGTGTCTCCAACAATTTGGGCTAAATGATGACTATAGTGCGACGCAACAGAGTATTTTTGATTCGTCTAAAATAACTATGTAACCATCCTCGTCATAAATTACAAGGCGCTGTGCCGCGAAAAATTCGTGCGATTTTCCACTATCTCTATTAATACCAACAGACCATGAAGGAATCCTTCCCATTTTCATGTATGACTGAACCAATGACTTCGCTGTCAACGAGACGTTTACCCAACTACTAGCCGATGAACAGGGATCTGCGAATTTTGCGTTTTCTTCAGATATACGGCTAAACTCAAAGTCACAACGTGCTCATCTGATTTATGATGTTGAGTGGTAGTTCATGTAGCGCGCCTGAAAGACCTTGTCAGTTATTCATATAAGGTCTACTTATAATATCCATCAGCCTGCAATGCGTGCTAAGAAAGATACGAAGCCTTTGAAATATTAATGTCACGGAGTGTGTTCGGGTTTTTGAAGGCTAACTAATTTTATCCTGTTGCCAAATAATAACTCCAAATTTGTACGTCTCGTCCGACGAACGTAAAGGTAAAGTCCAATATTACAGAGAACAGTATAATTAGGGGCATGAACATTTCATGAAAATAATTTCGCCCCAGTTTGTTTCAGTGCCTTACGTGCACACTTGCAGTTTTACTTCATGGTTATCAGCTGCGAGTCTCTGTAAAGTGATGTCTTTCATTTGACTAAGCCAATCACGATTAGCTTACAGCACCACAACACGTCTGTGATTGCTGAAGAGAAGTCCAAGACACGCGAGAGTTGAATCTCCCAATCTTTGACCTTGAAGCAGAACTGCAGATATGCACATAAGTCGCTGAAACAAACTGGGGCAAAATTATTTTCACGAAAAGTTCTTGGCTCTAAGTATAATACAGCCAGCAGGTCATTGAACTCTGAGAAATTCCCTTTCAGTTCATATATTTCCAGGCGCTCGACAGTAGATATTTAAGGGCGTTCAAGAGGAATAAAAATTGTAATTTTCAATTTGTATGTAATAGTGTTAGTTTTGCAAATGTTACTTGGAAATACATTTTCCTCTTATAAAAAATTTAGCTCAGCAAGTTTTTGCGTAATGGAATTTCAAAGGCAAAATTTGCACGTTTTTACTTCATACACCTCCGAAAACCAATCAACATAATGAAACTAAATAAAAAAAAGGGAAAGAACGCCATAGCACGTATGAACATTTCAAGTCAAGCACTAGTCTTTAAAACACATTTCCTTGCGGTTGAACATTGCGAAAATGAATGTACTGCAGTCCTCTTTAAGTTTGAACATATTGGTAGAGGATATTAATAAATAGTGGCCGGGAAAATTCGCGGGTTCGCTGACGTGTAGACTAGCCTCCAAGAATATATGTGAAATCGTGCAGACAGCAGCTGTTTATTAGCTGCTCGCTGACACAGTCAAATGGGTCTGTATTCAGTTACAGTTTTATTATTGGCTCAGCTACTTACAGGAAGTCAACGGCTAATTGTTAGGGAAATGAAAAATTCGCGTTTTCTCTCAGGCTCAAGCTAGAATGTCCGTGCTACTTTCACAATGGACGACTTGAAGTACACGCTCCCTGACGTCACCGCAAGAGAGAGAGAGAGAAAAAAAGCATAGTTGCAGGTACCATACTTCTGTTAAAATAGGGACAACAAAACAGTTTGGTTGTCTGTACAACTCTGGACAGTTCCTTCAACAATATGTTTTGTAGAAGAAACAAAGAACCTTATTGCTTTTACAAACCAGATGGTAACTTCTACAAAACAGATAGTTGAAGGAACTGTCCAGAGTTGTACCAACAACTAAACTGTTTTATTGTCCCTATTTTGACTGAAGTATGGTACCTGCGACTATACCCTTTTTTTCAGTGAAGTACTGTGGGAAACAAAGCTTGTTTACAAACATGCTGATTTGTTAGTTGGTAATTGCAGAAAGCAAAAATGTTGCGCATTCATAGATTTGCACGCAAGGGTAAAAAATAGTAGTTTCTACTTCATGGTTAAGATACGCAAATACATAAGATTAATGTTTACCTGAAAAAAAAAACGGCAAATTCCGAACAAATAATCAATTTTCTTGACGTACATCTCATCCGGGACATGTGAAGACAAACAGCTAAATGAAGGTTATGTTCGGCTGCGGTATCCATGGAGATAGGAATTGTTTCCCACACATGACTGAAGCTCCGCCTCTTTTCAAGTCGTCCATTGGCAGTTGACTTAACATCACCTTGAAGTCAATGAGCAAATATAATAACAATTTAATTAAATGCCGACCCATTTGACTATGTCAGCGAGCCGCTAATGAACAGTTGTTGTCTTGAGTTCACAGATAATCTTGAAGGCTTGCCTACAAGTCAGTGAACCGGAGAAATTTCCACGACTCTACTGATTTTAAACTTGATACAGAGATTTAAGTGCTGGAATTCCAGCTTGTACCTGAAATAAAACGCAAAATTTTCAGGTCCCTATTAATTAATTTATAGGTGGATACAACACACATTTGTCTCAAATATTACGTCGTATAGTCACAGGGTCACAACTCAACTGAACATAGAGGATAGTATTCGGCTAGAAGACTTGCACCTAAAGGCTAGGGCGAGGTGTGATGTGCGGGCTGGGTCACCCTTATCAGTCCGCACTTCTTGGACTCGCGCGAAATGCGACCAGCAAGGCGGTAACCTTAAGGGCGTTCAAGTGCGATAAAATCGTAATTTTATGTCTTTACGAAATATTGTTAATTTTGTAGACGATATTTATGAGTACAGTTTCCTCTTACGAAATAATTTTAACTTTCAGAGTTTTCTCATAATGGTGCGGCAAAGTCAAAATTTGCTTGTTCTGCTGCCATGCAAATAGTGAAAACCAACTTACCTACAAGAGTACACGAAAAAAGTTGAAAATTCAGCAATTTTTTAAAATACAAAAATAGTTCACAGGATTTTTTAAAAATGTTTTATTACGTAGCACGTGGCATGTTAGTTTACTGTGAATTATTTCATTTACTTAAGTCAATTTGTTTTCACTATTTCCATGACGCAAAGTTATGAGAAAACTATGCGAGTTAAAATTGTTTCGTAAGAGGAAACTGTACTCACAAGTATCGTCTACAAAACTAACACTATTTCATATAACATATAAAATTATGACTTTATCGCACTTGAACAGCCTTAACACGACGTGATACATACTTCAGCACACTAAACACATCAGTTTAAAATTTTAGGTTTCCAGAAAGTCAATTTGCAATAATCACAAAACACCAATCGCAGACAACAGTTTTGCCAACTTTCTGAGCAAATATTTTTTTTTCGAGAAAACATACTTCTGGAGAACAAATCTCTGATTCCGAAATCTCATACATTTAATTGCGGCGCAACAGATTAAACTTCAACTGCATCAGCCTGAGTAAATGTTTGCTCATAAACTTGGTCAATTTCACTATCTAAAATCTGTATTTCGTGGGTTTTCAATATTGGCTTCCAAAACGTACAGTGTAAAAAAAAACTTCCTAAAATGTCCAGGAAGTAATTAACGTAAACGCAGTATGGGACGGTTACCTTACTTGCGACTTTTAATTATGCAAACTTTTACACTTATTACAATACAAGTCTGGTAACTTTAGCATACATTTGAATGTTTTATAAAAAGTTTTGGAGTGCTACCATGGATGTGTGGGAAACAATACTACCATACCTACTTTCTTAACACTCCTATACGCACGTGTGGAAAATTTACAAACTATTTTTACAGTATATGAATTGTATACTACACAATTTAAAGATGTTTTTCACTGTATATGTTTGGCAGCCTTGCTTGGCGATGTTCTCGAGAGCAGCTGAGGTTACCAGTTACGTCAATAACACCGGCCTTGCGTCCATCGTATACCTCCCCGCATTCCTGTCTGATGTTCTGGTTGTTTTTACTTCATTATGTGCAGCAGACCGCGTCAAAAATGCTGTGTTTGACGCAAGAACACACAACATAACAGCTGGTTTAACGGCCAACAGGACAGTTACGATATCAACTCTCAGGCCGAGTTTGTAACAGCAACAACGTTAAAGACAATAATTCCAACACAACAAATCCGCACTTACACATCCAAAAATAAAACTTAGGTGTAAATTAAACATTTTAAAAAGCCCCTATTAAAAAAAACTTTAAAAAGTTAAAAAAAAGAAAAAGAAAAAAAAAGCTTCTATTTGCCCTTCAAGTTTGATAAGTTGTATATAAATTGTAGTAGTAGGCTTATATATCCATGTGAACGATTTGATATTGTTGTTTTGATATTTACCTACGTTGCCTAGATAGATAACATGTATTTAAATTTCATACCAACTTTACCATTTTTAGTTGTACCGTATCCTGTTTTTACTTTATTTGCTTAGAGGTCTCCCGACGCGATGACACACTTGGATATATTACTATTACTGTTTGTATACAACTTATTATAAACTTAATAGGTACATGTATATTTACTTTTTATAGTTTTTCAAGTAAGAGATTTTTTAAATTTTAAATTTAAGTTTTA